>JAPKLX010001302.1:0-23167 GCA_026898415.1 Leonotis leonurus
TTCCCTGTTGGATTACTGATTTTGATCTAGTTTTAGATCAATCTGGTCCTGTCTTCAAGATTTAAGAGTCCTAATTTTCCACAAAGCATCTTAAATCTTTCTTCTGGTAATGCCTTAGTGAGAATATCTGCTCTCTGAATCTCAGTATGTATTTTCTCAATTTGTACATGTTTTCTTTCAACATGATCTCTTATAAAGTGATGTCTCACATCAACATGTTTGCATCTGGTGTGCAATACTGGGTTCTGTGTGATTGCTATAGCACTTGAGCTGTCACAGAAAATAGGAATTTCCTTGACATCAATCTCATAGTCCTTGAGCTGTTGTCTTAACCACAGTATTTGTGCACAACAACTTCCAGCTGCCATATATTCTGCTTCTGTAGTTGAAGTGGCAACCGATGTTTGTTTCTTTGAAAACCAAGAAATCAGTTTATTTCCCAGAAACTGACATGTACCAGATGTTGACTTTCTGTCCAGTTTGCATCCAGCGTAATCTGAGTCAGTGTATCCAGTTAGCTTAAGGTTGTCTTCACATGGGTACCATAATCCTATATGGGCTGTTCCCTTAAGATATCTTAGTATTTTCTTAGCTACTTCCATGTGAGACTCTTTGGGATTTGCTTGGTATCTAGCACATACTCCTACTGCATAGGTGATGTCAGGTCGACTGGCAGTTAGATAGAGTAGTGATCCTATGATCCCTCTATATTGAGTGATATTAGCTGGTTTTCCTTCGGGATCTGGACCAATTTTCCCATTTGTCTGCATTGGAATTTTCACTGGATTACTGTCTTTTAATCCAAACTTGACCAGCAGATCATTGATGTATTTTGTCTGATTAATAAAGATACCATCTGGTAGCTGTTTGACCTGTAAACCTAAGAAGAAACTCATTTCTCCCATCATGGACATTTGATACTTATTTTTCATAAGTTCAGCAAATTTGTCACACAGATAGGTAGATTGAGATCCAAAAATGATATCATCTACATAGATCTGGACTAAGAGAATATTTTCTTTGACTTTGATGATGAACAAAGTCTTGTCAACAGATCCTCTTCTAAATCCAGATTCTAGTAGAAAGGTTGATAAGGTCTCATACCAAGCTCTAGGGGCTTGTTTTAGACCATAGACTGCCTTAGCCAGTCTGTATACTTTCTGATCTGGATCTGCTTCTTCAAATCCAGGTGGCTGTTCCACATATACTTCTTCTTCAAGAATACCATTGAGAAAGGCACTTTTGACGTCCATCTGGTATACCTTGAACCGTTTGTAAGCAGCATATGCTAGAAATAGCCTTATAACTTCTAATCTGGCTACGGGTGCGAATGTTTCATCGAAATCAATGCCTTCTTGTTGATTATAACCTTTAGCTACTAATCTGGCTTTGTTTCTGACTACTTCACCATTCTCATCCCGTTTGTTTTTGAACACCCATTTTACACCAATTACTCCTTGGTGTTTGGGTCTGTTCACGAGATACCAGACTTCATTTCTTTTGAACTCAGTTAGTTCTTCTTGCATTGCTGTTATCCAATCTGCATCTTGGAGTGCTTCATAAGCATCAGATGGCTCTATGTGAGAGAGGTAACAGCTCAATAATGCACTTTCTCCATGCATTCTTCTTGTTTTCACACGATCTGATGGGTTCCCAACGATCTGTTCTGGTGGATGGTCTTGTATCCATCTTCTTCTCCTGGTCATTTCTTCATCAGATAACTCAGGATCAGGTTGATCTGTTTGTTCATCAAATTCAGGGTGTGCTGTTGATATAGCTTGAAATGGATTCTCATCTGGACTTTCTTCTGGAGGTTGATCATCATTTGCAATGGTTGTTTCATTGTTTTCTGTTGATGATCTGTTTTCATCCTGATTGTGTAGTAATATTCCCCCTTGCTGTATGATCTCTTCAGCAACAGGTGGTGTGTTAATTTCTTCATCCTCACTTTTTGAATTCCAGATAAGAATATCTTCAAGTAAGAGTTCATTTATTCTTCTGGTAGTCATTTGGTTATCTGTCTGCTTTCCATCTAGTGATCTGTACTCAACAGTAGACTCATCAAAAACAACATGGGGAGTTACCTCCACAATATGAGAATTCTTATTGTAAACTCGATAAGCTTTACTGACATCAGAATATCCTAAGAATATTCCAGGATCAGTTTTGCTATCAAAAGTTTTCAACTGTGATTTCCCATTATTGTGTATGTAACATAAACAACCAAAAGTTCTAAAGTAGGAAATCTTAGGTTTTCTGTTGTTCCATAGTTCATATGGAGTCTTTCCATGTCTGAGTGTGATAGATGATCTGTTTTGAGTGTAGCATGCTGTATATATGGCTTCAGCCCAGAATTTCTTTGGTAGGTTGGTTGCATTAAGCATTGTGCGAGCTACTTCTTTTAACGATATGTTTCTCCTTTCAACAACTCCATTTTGTTGGGGAGTTCGAGCAGCAGATGTTTGATGAGTAATTCCCATCTTGTTGCAATATGCTTCGATCTTCTGGTTGAGAAATTCTGTTCCTCGATCTGTTCTGATAGAGGTTATACTCATATCTTTCTGTCTAGTAATCTTGTGTAGAAAATCAGGGAGCTTGTCTAGGGTTTCTTTCTTCTTCAGCAGAAAGATAACCCAAGTGAATCTTGACACTACTACAAAATCGCTAATAGACAAGGGTTTTTAACCCTTGTCGTAGCCTGTCCTCGACGCTTGTCGAAAGTGGTGTTGTCGTATGTTCTCGCTCATAGACAACGGTAATATAACCGTTGTCGTAAATATTTACAACAACGGCTCCGACAAGGGTTTCTGGAACCGTTGTTGTATTTAAAAAAAATTCGCTCATAGACAACGGTTCTATAACCATTGTCGAAAGTGGTGTTGTCGTATATACCGTTGTCGTAAATAATAGACAACGGTTCTTAAAACCGTTGTCGAAAGTGGTGTTGTCGTATATACCGTTGTCGTAAATAATAGACAACGGTTCTTAAAACCGTTATCGTAGGTCTTGTAAAAAATTCACCTATAGACAACGCTTATTAGGACCCTTGTTGTAAAAAATACACCTGTAGACAACACTTCGTAGGTTCTTAAAACCGTTGTCGTAGGTTCTTAAAACCGTTGTCATTGATTTATAAGACAACATTATATTTCTGAACCTATTGCTAAAACTAATAAAATAAATATTAAATTGAAATGAAAACATCAAATACGTAAATATTTAAAATTAAATTACTAATATAAATAATTTAACATAAAAGCATAGTGCAATATTCAAGTTTAATCCTAAAAATACCATACGTAATTCTAAAAATACCATAGCAAGCGCAAAAATAATACTTCAAGTTTGAATGCGTACATGGTCCCAAACATAAATAAACCTAAAATTACCAAAAGCTACAATCCAATATACTCCTGCACCAATTCAGCCCACTCCTTACGCACTTCATCAATTTCCACAGGAGAGTAATTCCCCTTTTCTTCAATAAACTGTGAAGTTAAAAATATATATTAGATAATCTTTAAAATATACTACTACATAATGTTTTGGAACGTACTAAGACAAAGCTTATTAATACATGATGTTGATCAAAGTTAGAATACAATCATAAGGACCACAATGCGTATGCAGCTATGCATGTTTTTCTCTACACTACTGTTCATACTTTAATTACAACACGTACATAGATTCGTATAGCTAAGCTAGGGATATATATGATATATACATACATATACTGGCAGTGATACAATTCCGCTAGGCCCATTCTTGGTCCCGCCACTTTGAATAAGCTTAAATTATGACATTAATTTTAAAGAAAACTATTACTTACCAATGATTGTAGCGAACTAATCATCACAGTCGAATCAAACTGAACTATTTCTCTCATGTATTTCATCACGTAGTAACCACACTGTAAACTGTCTGGTTGTTTAGGAGCCTACATTAAAATCGGGCAGTTAATAATTTTTAACTCTTTATCCACACTTGTTACTTATTTCAAACATACCTTAATTATTTTCCAGGTAAGTGTCTTCTTCCCTTTCCTTTGCGTCTTCGCATTGAACATCTTGAAGGCCCTTCAGATATGATCATTGATCGGCTTAATGTTAGTTTTTTTGAGGGATAATGCTAAGAAACTGAATAAAATCAAGGAAAGAAAGAAGGGAAAATGATACCTCAGGAAAAAAAAAAGACCACAGTAAAGATAACAAAAAATCACATCTACTAATTACTTAGAAATCTGAAAGCATATTTTCCCAAGTTACAACATATTCACAGAAACAGTTCAGTGAAAGAGATGCATTAACAAATAATATATGGCAACTACTTATTGTAAGTTTAGTCTCTACTTATTTCTGGAAAGCCCATCCATGTTCCAGGTACTGTAAGTAGGAGGCAAAGAAACCAGAAGCAACAATATATGATGGTTGAAAACTTACAATTGAACCACTTGTTGCCAAGTATTATCTGAAATGCGAGAGTAAAGGGGATCCAACAAACCAATCTCCTCCTTGTCGGGATCGATAACCGTAAGAATCCAGTGCTCACTGCATATACATACAAGATTAGATTCAAGTACTTCTCAAATTCAATTCAATAATAGTATTCAATGATGGCAAATTTCATACCCCACGTTACATGGAACCAACACAATTTGATTGGGCAATGTACCATCAAGCCCTATTGCCAATTCACGTGCTCTTTGTTCTATTCCATTCTGGATAGTCTTCTTATCTTTTCTCGTGGTTGGCATATACCCTACATTAAAAGGATCAACAAATCAAAATTTGTCGATCTTTCCTAAACTCTCCAGCCTCTTGTATAGGTGCCTATAAATATGTTAGCAAGTTTATAGTAAAAGAAAGCATATTCCTCAACTATACAGAATTTATAAGGAAATAAACCTCAACTTTTATTTACCATATGTAGACAGCAATGCATGTATACGAAATTGGCTGTAATTGGCAAAAAGGCTCGACATCTTCAAGGTTTATGTAAAGAGTCCGTTCTTTTCCGAAGACACGTTCAGCGATGTGTATCGTTACATTACCTCTGCTTTCAAGAGCTGCTGTACAATAGCAATACACCATACGTAATGCCATCGGAAGGGTCAGGAGATCCACTGTCGCCTTTCTCTTTTCTTGTTTCTTTGACTTTTTAAGTTTCTGAAGATTGAAGGTAAAGTAACTCACATTACATACGTAAAACTTTATATTATTTTAATTTCTAAGTAATAAAATACTATTACCTCTTCCTTCAATTTCAGCAAGTGTACCGGCCATGTAACGACGGATCCAACAGCATCACCAAGTTTATCATAATCACTTAAGGGAATGGGCAAAGGGGCATTTTCATCTACCGCTTCATCGATGGATACACGATAACAGTTTTTAGGCAAGTGCTCATCTGTTCCACAAACCTTCACAATTGTACCATATGCAACAATACTCGTTCCCGACTCCAAAGTTAAGGTCACAAGTTTACCCTATGCAATAGGTAAAATGCAAGCAATTATAACTAATTATTATAACTATAAAGTAGTGAGATGGAAAAAAAATAAAATATACATGTAATAGAGTAGCTTTGTCAAGTAACTGCACATCATTGTCTAGCATATCCATATCATCACCACCCAACTTGTCGTTCTCATCTAAGTCTTGATCTGTTTGCAGCCGTGCCTCATTCAATTTGGGTCTACACTTCACCGTCACCGAGCAGCTACCCTTCTCCTCGGTACCTGTTTTGAACACAATAGCTTCTAGTTTTTCAATGCGTGCATCTTGAGCGGCATTTTTTCTTTTTTCTTCCAGTAACTCCTCTTGATGGCGGCTGTAGAGCTCTACATATGCTTTCTTTCCTCGAGGAACTTTATAGTATGTAGACTGAGTGACATGACCTCCAACACCTCTCAAACGCCCATTATGTTCTTCGCTTTCAAGTGCAGATTCAAGGATTGAAAGGCCTTTGGTTTCCTCTACATTCAATGCTCCTGCTCTTTTCTTAGAAATAGAGGCATCCTGCATTAATCAATAGAATATAAGTACAATCTGTGTGACTTAACATATAAGTACAAGATATGTGACCTTGAAAAGTAAGCTTACAATCTTTGTGACTCTTTCAATTAGGGCATCTCCTTCATGTACTCCATCTTTATTCTTTCGCCCTTCAATCCAAAGTGTAGCTTGATTAATTTCTGGATCATCACACAACAAAGCGGGCTGCATGCATGAATAATAGGTGATTACTATTAACATATTTAATAAACTTACATACACTAATAATCAATTTTCTAAAATGCGACTTACATTTTCACTGGCATGTTTTGCATATCCTTTCCTGCTGAAACGGTAAGGAAAAACGTTCAAACCTCTGCGTTCTATTTGTTTCTCCCTCAATTTCTAGAGAGCACATACAATCAATTATAAATCAGCTTCAATGTTCATCAGCATAAATATACAAAATAAGAAATCTACATACTTAAACATATTACCTTGAAGTTATCAGACAAGCGGCTAATAACAAAAGCACTCCAATCAGATGCATTGATGTAAGGATATTCATGTGGAGGTGTATTCAAATCGGGTGAATCTATCCTTGCATACACAAACTTATTAGTGAGTTTGGTCTTGAATTGGCGCCACTTGGTATTAGCCGAGGTGAAACATGCATCCTTCCAACTCTGATTAACATTGAAAGATAACTACAAGATATACACAATACATCAGAAATAATAATAAAATATCCTTAAGTAAATTGCAAGACAATTAAATAAGTACTTACATTTACAGACTCCCATATAAGCTCCTTCACCTCAGCCGGAACATTTTTCCAAGAATCATACGTGATATTCACCTTTTCCCTAGCCAAAACACCAACATAACTTTGCAACTGACTTCCAGCATTTCCAATAACCTGCCCAAACTCATTCAATTGTATATCTGTCCTCACGCCTAGAACCCTTGCGATTGCCAGACAATGCATTTTTGTTTTCCCCCTAGTGGATCGTGAAGATGAGGTACTCTTTGATGCATCAAATAAGGTATCTCCTTCAACATCATTATCAATCTCCTCCAACCGTCCTATTTTATTTAAACCAGCCGATGTCTCTGTTTCTTTATTCTTTGAAAGGCGTTTTCTCCGTGTTTCCATGGATGCGAACAATCTGCATTCAACACTATAAGAAGTTAGATTGTTTTAATATAAAATGTAAACAATAATACAATAATGCAATCACAATATAACATTATATGCATCCAGTGATATAACAAACAAACAGTCAAATAGTAAAAAAAAAAAAAGAATACCCTAAAATTTAATTGTTCATATTGTCAATCCACGTCCCATCACAATCATTACGAACATACGGTATCTCATTTTCATCTATTGCATTGTCATCCTTGGTAGGCACATTTTTGGAAAAACAAGGGACGTTCATTACGGTATCTTCAAATTCACCGGCAGTTGTGTATTCAAAATACTCTCTACTAGGTGTAGCAAGTACAACAGACCATTCATGATCACTAGGGTCTTCAATATAAAAAACTTGTTTTGCTTGACTAGCCAAAATAACTTTATCATGTTTGAATCCAATCTTATTCAGGTTAACCAATGTGAACCCAGAATCATCTACTTTGATGCCATTTTTATTTTCTACCCATTTACACTTGAACATTAGAATTTGGAACTTGTGGTAATCAAGTTCCCATATCTCTTCAACAACTCCATAAAACACCATGTCAGTCACAACCGGATTCTTATCTTTCGCACTAGCAAGTTGCATGGTCTTTGCAACTAAGCTAACTCCAGAATTTTGAACAACCCGTACTTGATCACGCTCCTTTGTGTAGAAAGTAACTCCATTGACCAAGTAACTATCATACTTCAACACAGACTTTCTTGGCCCCTCTGCAATCCACTTCAGCTTTTCTGAGATTTTGTGTGTGGAATGATTATTTTCACTTGCAACCTAGTACCATGATGTGTATTAGTTCTTAGATTAGTAAGACTTGTTGCATAGTATTGCATTAATTAAAAATATATATTTACTAAACTTACTCGAACACGCAACCAACTAGAAAATAATCGATTATGTTGATCATGTAGCCATTTCGCATTCTTAGCCTTATTCACTGATGTTGTTGCCAAATGGGCCATGTGGGCCCTGATGATTGAATAACCACTTGGTATTAGTTATTGTAAAATAGACTCCCATAAAGGATAGTAGTATGACTTGAATAACTTACTCGATATGACGATGTGTTTGCGCTAAGTCCTCATCACTGATGGAATCCACCTTTGCACTTGATAGAGGCTTAATAAGAGGGTCGCGGTGTTGTGTCGTTGGGATGCCACATGTTCTCACATTCGATAAATAGTCTGAGCAAAACTCAACGGCCTCTTCTGCAATATAACACTCTGCAATGCACCCTTCTGGCCGATTTCGATTTCTCACATAACCTTTCAATACCCGCATGTACCTTTCAAATGGATACATCCATCTATACCATACTGGTCCACACAATTTGACTTCTCGTACAAGGTGAACAGATAAATGAACCATGATATCAAAGAATGACGGAGGAAAGTATTTCTCTAACAAGCACAATGTCGTCACAAGCTCTCGTTGAATGTCATCTAATGCTGATGCATCTATCACTTTGTTGCACACCGCATTGAAGAAGAAACACAATCTCGTGATCGCAATTCTTACATTATCCAGTAAGACTCCACGGATTGCAACGGGAAGTAATTGTTGCATCAACGTATGACAATCGTGTGACTTAAGTCCGATAAGTTTCAAGTCTTTCAAGTTCACCAACCTCTTCACATTTGATGAATAACCTGTTGGAACCTTCATACCCGACAAAGATTCACAAACTTTCCTTCTCTCGGCCCTACTTAATGTATAACATGCAGGTGGCAAATAAGTTCTCTTTTCATCCACAACTGGCACCAACTCGGATCTCATATTCATCTCAGCAAGATCTCGTCTCGATGCTATCTCATCCTTTGTTTTTCCTGGAATGTCGAGTAATGTACCAATGAGACTTTCGCATATATTCTTTTCAATGTGCATCACATCGAGTATATGCCGAACATGTAGATGTTCCCAATACTCCAATTCAAAGAAGATTGACTTCTTCTTCCAAATTGCTGCATTACCATCCTTATTTGATTTACGAGATTTTCCCCATTTGCATTGTATCGAAGCAACACGTTTCAAAACTTCACAACCACTCAGTGGGTTTGGTGCAGTCCCAAACTCTTGTGTCCCGTCAAATGCTTTCTTTTGTCTTCTGTAAGGATGATTTACATGAAGAAACCTTCTGTGACCCGTGAATGACATCTTCCGGCTGTGCTTCAACCTTTTTGCACATGTGTTTTCACCACATATAGGACATGAATTATATCCTTTCACCTTGCATCTTGATAAGTTTCCATAAGCTGGAAAATCATTTATTGTCCATAGCAAGATAGCTCTAAGTAGAAAACTTTCATCACGATAAGCATCATATGTTGGAATGCCTACTGTCCATAATTGTTTTAAGTCGTCAATTAGAGGAGCTAAGTAGACATCGATATCATTCCCTGGCTGCTTAGGACCAGCAATTAACATGGTAAGCATGATAAATTTTCGCTTCAAACAAAGCCACGGAGGAAGATTATAAGTCATCAATAAAACGGGCCAACAACTATAAGTGGAGTTCATCAAGCTATGGGGATTGATCCCATCAGCCGACAACACTAATCTAAGATTTCTTGTCTCCTTAGCAAATTCTGGCCACCTACGGTCCACAAGCTTCCAAGAGGGTGAATCGGCTGGATGACGCAGATAAGCATCAACAATTCTCTCATCGGAATGCCAATTCAAGTTCTTTGCAATATCCTTGCTTCGGAACATTCTTTGAAATCTCGGAATAGGTGGAAAGTACCATAATACCTTTGCTGGAATATTCCTGTATTCTTTCCATCTTGAAACACCACAAGTTGGGCAACTCGAATATTCCTCATACTCCTTCCAATACAGGACGCAATCATTGGGGCATGCGTGAATTTTCTTATATTCCATACCCAAAGAAACTAAACTTTTCTTAGCATCATACATGGATAAAGGCAACTCATTGAAGGCTGGCAGCATATCTCCCAACAAAGTAAGAAAGTCTGTAAAACTCTTATCACTCCAACTATGCTTGGCCTTCAAGTTATATAGTTTCACAACTGCTGATAGCTTGGTGAATTTCACGCATCCAGGATATAGTGGTTTCTCTGCATCCTCAAGTAATTTTATGAAATCTCTTGGATTGTCAGCTTCATCGTATGCAGCATGCACCATATCAATCGCTTCTTCATCAAGATAGTGATCATCTTCACCATGCTCTAATTGTTCTGAATGATTCACTAAGTAACTAGATGTAGATCTTTCTCCATGCCATATCCATGTATGGTATGTTAAATCCATACCATTAGCCAACAAATGTAACCTTACAAGGTCAATCTTTTTCCTCGTTAGATTTCCACATGTTGAACATGGGCATGACATTGTTTCATGATTAACTGCACTTTGCATGGCAAAGTGCATGAAAGAGTCTACTCCAAGCTCATACTCACGTGACAACCTATTCTTTGACATCCATGATTTATCCATTACCAACCTAAAATGTTTAATTTAACAAAGAAGGAATCTTAATATAACAATCTATTATCAACATATTCTTCTTCTTCATCTTCTTCTACTACTAATACTAGTATACTACCGCTAGCCTAGTACTACTGAAAATAATGGCGAAAAAAAAAATAGGAAAGTTTTCTTATCTTCTAACTGTTTTGCATGTTTTCACATTTTTTATCTAACTTTATATATCTGCTACATTTAGATACAATACAGTATAAGGATTAAAGCAATGAACAAATAATATTTAAGCATTGTATATTCAAGGAAGATCATATAACATTTTTATTTCATCTCTCTCCTATATATATATATAT
The DNA here is from genome assembly GCA_026898415.1 of Leonotis leonurus. Taxonomy (NCBI): domain Eukaryota; kingdom Viridiplantae; phylum Streptophyta; class Magnoliopsida; order Lamiales; family Lamiaceae; genus Leonotis; species Leonotis leonurus. The sequence continues at coordinate 10,987 of JAPKLX010001302.1, forward strand.
ATCGATTATACCTGAAATTGTAGAGCAACGAGACAAACTGCGCAGATAATTCTGAGTCTTCTTCTTCAGCGGCTTCTTTCGATTAATTTTGGCTTATGATTGCATCAATTTGAAGACGATCTCCCATGTATGCCTTGAAAATATGAAGCATCAAACGGTCGAGAAAATCAGGAATGGCTTTTTAAAACTACCGCATATATAACTATATTCAATATGAACACTCGAATGAGGAGAGGAAGCATACGTTGCACTTGCCACATCGTAGAGACGAATGGATTCATCATCACTAGCAGTTACCAAATAAGTTGATGTCTTATGGAAATCCATCGAACTGATCCTACCATTCTGCAAAAAGAAGTAATAAATCAATTTATATCAACACAAGGCTTCATCCAGATTCATTTCTGAAGCACAAACTTAGCACACCTCGACTCAAAATCAATATCTAGTCGTATATATCTGGGGTAGTTATCCACACTAACGCAGCAATCTATAGAATTAGTCGAATTAAATATGTTCAGTAACCCTATACGAACTACGATAAATCAATTCCAGGTACTGTAAGTAGGAGGCATCCTGCATTTCTTAAGTCACACATCTTGTACTTCTTCAATCATACAATTCTTACAAGAACTTGATCATTGACTTGCACCTGCCCACTTCATATTTTTATATATCTATTACCAATTTGAACTTGTTCAAGAAAACACTAAGTATTTCACACCTTCTTAGAATCAAAAGGATTCGTGCTCAAATTTGACATGAAGAGGGAGGAAGTTTCAGAAGATGTTCTTCCAGATGCTTTGAGGGATTGCTTATTATCCAATTCATCATCAGAATCAAAAGGATTACTAGAAGGCACATTAAAAGGACGCCTGGTATCAGCTGAGGTGTGGTTAGGCACACTGTGCAAGGGAGATTTCTTAACACCATGCATTTTGCACCAGAAAAATACTATAAGATGATATTATGCAAGGTTTTAGTTACCAAACCGAACACTAATCAATAGACAATCTCACAGGACAACCTGGAAACTGCAGAAAATATAAATCATCAAACAATATTATGCAAGGCCAAATAGAACTAGTTAGAAAATGTCATACAAAATCCAAGATAACCAGAAATCTCAGTTTTTTGTTGCTTTAAACTTTAAGATCATGACATAAAAGGTTTACTATTGATAAGATGTGATTATGACTTCGAACAGTAATTAGGTAATAAAGTTCCAAGATATTAGCCATACACCATAACTTAATTAATAAGTAAAATTAGGCAATAAACACATATACACAAAAAGAAAGGGGCCAGGAAATTTGGGAAAGAAAAGGCAACCAGAATCAACTGAGAGTAGCAGCACCAAAACATTGAATATACAAGCAAACAACAACTAGGAGGTACATTAAATAACATCGAGACTATAAATTTCGTTCTCATAGCACAACTTCAACATCGTAGAGAACACATGAACTTTCTAACATTCCACACCAAGATATCTCCCTTTTTGAGACAAAAGATCAAAAGGACGCCCAAAATCACCTTGATTCCATCTGAAATTTTGGGTCCATATCCAAGAAAACGTGGAAAATCGGCCAAAAGGACAGCATAAATCTCCAAATACAAATCAACTACACATCATTTATTCATATGATAAAATATTCTTAGCAGCACACTATCCCACAAGTTGAAAACTAAAATTATATATCAACCGTATATATCACTAAATAACAGTAAAGACACACTTCAAAATCTCATTAAATTTAGCATTGGTTGTTAGGCAGTAAATTGATGATTAAATAAAGGAACTATGAAAAGAGCAGTGAAAAAATAAGTAGAAACTGTAATGAAGAATGAATAGATATTATATGCTTATACTGAGAGAGAATCTTAGTGGAGTACCTGAGATTGAATAAGGATAAAGGAGTGATCTTGATTGATATTGGGGGAGGGATCCGAGAGTAACGCCTCTCTCTTTCCAACAACTTCAACTAATCTAGACCCAGAAAATGCAGAAAATAGCTATCATACTTTTATTCTTAGCTATCATACTTTTGATTATACTTATTGGCAACAAGGATTCTACCTCTTTGTATACAATCATAATTCGGTATTTAAAAAGGAGAGGAAATGGAATCGAAATTTGGGGGTTTTTCTCTCTGTTCATCAACCAGCAGAATATCTACATTCCAGCAACTCAACATATTTGACAAATACAAGCCTGAGAACTAAGCTCTTGAAAGAGTTCAAAGGGTTGTATTTAGGTAACTTATACGCATCATTCTTTTGGATAATCTGAATTTTCTAGTAAAACAGATAATTTATCACATTTCAGGCACCTAAAAATACAGTGAAGTGAAGCAAGAACACGATAGAAATAAATAACAAATGAACAATAAAGGGAAAATACTTGCGATAATTCCTAGACCAGAGAAGAATAAATTAGAAAACAGAAGCTTCGATGAGATTCAAGAGAGAACAAAAAATTTAAAACGGGGAAAGTTCAGAATTGAGAACTTTACCAGTTTTGAGCTCCAGCTAATCATAATCTGAAGCAGATTTCGAATTCTCTGGTTGTTTGCTGTTGCGCCAAAGCATTGATTTTTGGATAAATTAGGGTTTGAAGTAATACAGATTTTGCAGAAGATGGCTGATAGACCGATGGCTGATAGACCGAGATAGGTTAAATTGAGAGAAATCGAGGGAGGCGAGGGTACTGCTGAAGAACGATGGCTGATAGGCCGAGATAGAAGATGGCGCGGGACACTATCGTAAGGAAAATGAGAATAGGGGTGAGAGAATTGGGGGAAAGTTATTTGTTATCTAACATAAAATAAATAATAGTGTTATAATGATTTAATGTTTGAATGTTAACAAAAAGCTTGCACTGGCCTAGTGGTAAATACGGATTTTATCTATCTATTGGCTCAGGTTCGATTCTCCATAGTTACAATTTTTATTTTTTGCCCAAATGGATGAATTATAGGGTGGTAAGCTAGACTACGACAACGGTTTAACGACAAGGGTTCAAAATAGTGTTGTCATTGAGTACTACAACAACGGGTATACCACAACGGTGTGAAAAAGCGTTGTCGCATGAATATAAGACAACGCTATAACAACAACGGCTAAAGAATACGTTGTCATATATATACGACAACACACCTACGACAACAGTATATAAAAACCGTTGTCTATGAGCGCATTTTCTCGCTCAAAGACAACGGTTTTGAATACGACAACGGTTTTTAACCCTACGACAACGCATTTTGTTAAAAACCCTTGTCGTTCCAGTGTTGTCGTATGCCATTTTTCTTGTAGTGTGAGTAATCATCTATGATTACCAATGTGTACTTTCTCCCATTGATGCTTAGTGGTTTGACTGGTCCAAACAGATCAAGGTGTAACAGCTCTAATATCCGTGATGTAGAGTGAGCTGTTTTGCTTGTAAAGGATGATCTGGTTTGCTTTCCAGCTTGACAAGCATCACATATGTGATCTTTATCATACACTTGATCTGGTAGTCCTTCTACTAACCTTTCCTTGGCAATCCTGTTGATTGATTTAAAATTTAGATGACTTAATCTCTTATGCCATAACCAGCTTATTTCTGATACAGTCTTAGTGACTAAGCAGGTCTCGATCTGATTGGTCCACTGGACTATATATAATCTATCTTGCATTTTACCGGTAAGGAGTATTTCATCTCCTTCCTTGTTCTTCACCAAACAGTTGTTAGCATCAAAAACAATCTGATTACCATTAGCACAAAACTGACTTACAGAAAACAGATTGTGACTAAGACCCTCAACATATGACACATTAGTGATAGTGGTCTTGCCAACTTTGATGTTTCCATACCCTCTGGTATATCCTTTTGAATTACATCCAAAAGTGACCTGTGGGCCTGGTTTCTCTATGTAATCTGTCAGTAGGTTCTTGTCACAAGTCATGTGTTTTGAACAGCCACTATCTATAATCCAGATAGTTCCTCTTGCTATCTTACTCCTTCTTGCAGTTCTTTGATCCTGCAATTAATTACACTTAGCTACCCTTTCAACGTTTGGGTGCTTGATTATTAGCAAACAATCCTTTTCGAATCCAGAATATTCTAGGGTTAGGAACAGCAATATAGCAGGTAATGATGTTTCCCTCATTATCTACTTTAGATACAGAGTGAATTTCAGATGGATGATATCTCTCTATTTCATCCTTCTTTAATCCTTTCTTAGTAGGTACTGTCCTGTTGACAATTTTTGTCCTGTTGACAGTTTCTCTTTGTAGGTGTTCTGTTTCTGTGTAGTGAGCTGGTTGTCCCTTTGTTTGATGATATTGTCTGTTCTTTGCATCTTTTATTATCATCTTTTGAGGATAACCTTTCTGGTTTCTCAAGTCCTTCATTTGATCTGGTATTTGCTTCCTTTCTGATACGAAGTTTACGGTTCCTGAAGACTTTTCAGAGTGACTTGGATATCCTAATCCAGATGTTCCCTTTTGTTGCAGATTGATTATCAGCTTGGCACGCTCATCGCTCTTGTAGATCATTTCTCTTCCTTTCTTGATCTTTTCTTCAGCAACATTGTTTCTTGTAACTAGATCCTTAACTTTTGAGTTAAGTGTGTGGATCTCACTGTCTTTACTCTTGATCTGTTCTTCCAGATCGTTTATTTTAGTAACAAATTGTGTATTTGCTGTGCTTAAAATTTGCTCAACTTTCTTCAATCGGTCATTCTCTTCAACAACTTCTTTAAACAGCCTCTTGATGCTTGAGTAGCTTTTGAACATCTCATCTATTTCATTCCATGAGTATTCTGCTTGATCTTCACTTTCCTGTTCAAGATCATTATTATTATCTGAGGAATTTGAGTAGCAGGAATTTACCTCAACTTCATCTAGCCCGTTGTCCAATCCTACATAGCATTCATTCCAGCTTTCTTCATCGTCAGCCATGAAGGCTTCATCATTTTCTGATGAGCTGTCTGAGAAATGACTCGAGCTGCTTGAGTTCTGTTCAGCTATCATGGCTTTGCGCTCATATTTAAGCTTTCGATCTCTTTTGGCTCTTAGTTCTTCCCTTTGGCTTCTAGACAGATTGGGACAATCTATTTTGAAGTGACCTGTTCTGCCACATTCAAAGCAAGTATAATCTGTAGAACTTGAGGTCTTTGTTGTTTTAGAAAACTGCTTCTTGGACTCATCCTTGTCATCAGATCGATCATTGTCATACTTCTTGTTGAAGTTTCTCTTGTTATCTTTGTAGAAGCGTCTGAATTTCTTCGATCTGGTCTCCATCTTGTCCATTCGTTTGGCAATCATCGCAAACTCTTTTAAGAGTTTGTCATAGCCTTTCTCTTCATCTGGAGTAGCAGACTCAGAAGGATTATCTGGTTTGCTCTTCGCTTTGAAGGCTACCTCTTTGTCCTTCTTTGAGCTGTTTTCTGCCTTTTTGGACAGATGATCTGGTCCTCGAATTCTTTGAATGTCACACTCATGACCTTCGAGATGATCAAATAAGGCTTCAGTGGACAGATCATTGAAGTCTGCTCTTAGAGGTTGCATTGCTGCATAGATCTCCCAGCTTGGTGGAAGAGCTCTAAGAACTTTCATATTCTTCTCCCTTTGAGTATATTTGTTCTTTTTGAACGCAGATATTTCAAGAAGAATTCCAGTGAATCGCCTTGTTTCATTTTGAATTCGTCATATTTGTTGCAGGCTAGAGACAGCTTGTTCTCGATCATAACTTCAGATCCTAGGGCTAGGTCTCTTAAGGCTTCCCACATCTCTTTGGCAGTATCCAAATCTTGGATTTTGGCCAGATGTATGCCTTTGACCGTGCTGGAGATGATTCCTTTGGCAAAATCATCAAGATTAGCTTCTCTTCTTTCTTCAGAGGTATATTTTCTGGGATCCTTTAGTACAGTTTCTTTAACTGCTCCTGTCTCAGTGATACGAGTGGTTTCTTCTGTAATTGCCGATGGCCCTTCTTCTATTACTTTCCACATTAAGCAATGATGAGCTTTAAGGCACATTTTGATCCTGAAGCTCCATTCTCTATATCCTTGAATTGAGAATTCTTCGCAAGCCCTGATGACAGAAGACTCCATAACAGACAGTATGCAAGTGAATGAAAAAAGGTTTTTCTAGATCTATTCAAGTAGACCACGCAGGTTTTAACCTTGTGAAACAAAACAATGGTCAGATTGAACCACTGCTCTGATACCACTTGTTGGTCCCGAAAGAGCAAGGTTTGGTGTATGGGGGGGAATACACCAAATACTAACTTTTCAGTTTAACTTGACGGTTTATAAGAGAGCTCAAGCTATTCTATACAAGAAATTGCTCGGCAGTGACTAAACAGATCGATATGCAGATCAGTAGCTAATTTAGTCCAAACAGATTACTCTCTTAGTGAAAACACTTAGCAGACAATAAGAGTGATCTTATTACTTTCTAAGTGTAGAGTGAGTGCGGAATAATGGTGGATTAGTGAATGCTCTTGTTTTGAAAACCTTTATGTTTTAACCAGATTGTTTAGCAGATTAATTGAGATGCAGATGGATGAGAGTGCAGAGAGTAAGAATAATAAACAACTGAAAATATAAAGAATGCAGAGATGTAAGCACACAGATGTTTAACGTGGTTCGGGAAAACCCTACGTCCACGATCTGGTCAAAACTAGACCAGATTATCCACTACTAGGATACTCTGCTTCTTTATACTCGTGGAGAATGAGTCACAAGTATCAATCACACCTTGAATGATACTTATGCACGAATGAAGGGTCGTGTCCCTTTACAACAGATTACCTCTACGTTACCACTAGAAAACTACTAGCTAGCAGGGTGATCTCCTTTCTCTCGATAAGACAGACTTGAGTCGAGGTGGTTGGTGTGATGTGAAATCACAAGATTGTTGAAGCTCTAAAGTCTGGAATGCAGAGTGCTTGAAAGTATAGCAACAGTATAGCTCGCGTATATTCTCTATTTCCAGATTGATGACTTCAACTATATAGGCATTGAATATTGAAATTCTAGCCGTTGTTGATTGGCGTGAGATAGATGGTATATTGCCAATCAATGGTTTCCATCATATCTGTTCTTGCCATATAGAAAAGGTTGACTCAATCTTTAAATTATGGAAAGCAGATTGCTAACGATCTCTTTCCTTATAAATGTATAGCCGAAGGTCTTCTTTCCAATCCCTGTTGGATGGCCTTTGATCTTGACGAGGCAAGTGTATATGATGTGTAGGATGATGTCAGCTGATGGATTGATGACTCAATCGTTCTGGTTCCTCGCTGTAGGTATCGATCTGGTCATCGATCTGGTCGCTGTCTGTTACAGCAGATCGATTCTTCTTTGGCATAAAAACTTGACTTCATCCTATTCTAAGTTGAGATTGACTTTTATAGGATTATTTCCTTTACACTTTAAGTCATCTCCTAATCTGTTCCTAAACAGAAGTCACCTTCTTTCTAGTGATCTGTTTTTACACGAGAACAGCTTATACACTATAAACTAACTAAGTGTGTTTCGAGATACCATCATCAACACTAAAACTTTTGGGTTCCCAACAATTTCCCCCTTGTTGATGATGTCGAAACCACACTTTACAGACTATATCCTATCAGCTTATAAAGAGCGATCTGGTCTGATATCCAGGATTGATTTAATTACGTTATTAAGTTTATAACGTTTTAGGATATTTTCATATGTGTTCTGGACAATAAAAATGTTGTCATCAGAAACTCAAGAAATTCATATATATATTAGGGACAAAGAGGGTTTACAGATCATCAAAACAAAAAACATAAGAAAATGCAGATCATTAAAGATAATAATTGAATGACTATCTGCTCTTTCTCCTCTCTTCCTGTTGCCTCTTCATCTTTGCCCTGGTCTCGTCTGATATAAGCTGGACACTTTCGTATACTCCTTCTCTTACCCTTATGTAATCAGGGTCTTCAGCATCCACCTTATATCCTCTGTTTTCTGCTAGTTGATTTATGAAGTTTAGCAGAAAGGTTTTGTCAGGAAGGTCTGTCCCAGGGATGGTGGGACAGGTTCTGAATTCCCTTTCTGGAGCAGTTATTGTGATCTGGGCTTTGTCTGCTGCTGCTCTGATCTCTTCTACCAGATCTCTTGCATCATTTTGATCAAGATATAGATTAAAGGCTTCATTAGGTGCTCCCTCACAGTAGAGTGGCTCTTTGAGGAAGTAACGACACATAAGGAATCCATATTTTAATCCTTCAAAACCTTCCTTCAGGTGATCTGGGACCCAGTTGGTCTCTCCCTGTTTGGTCAAAGATTTTCGAATAGGGGCAGACGAGAACCAGCTGGATCCTGCTCTTTTCTTTTTCTTGGGTGGTTGGGACTGGCTTGATCTGCTTGGAGTAAATGTCTTCTGTGCTTGGAATGAAGGAGAGCTGGCTGGGCTGGGTCGATCTGGTATAAGGGCAGGTTTCTTTGCAGTTGATCCAGATCCTGACAAGCTCTTCTTTTTCTCTTCTGCTGCTTTTTCTTTCTTCTTCTCTTGCGCAGCAGATGGCTTTTGCTTCCCACTCCCTTCCCCCTTTTCGACATCATCAATGAATGATTGAATGAATGAATGTCTTGAGGGAGGTGACCTCGGCCTTCAGCTCTGTGACCTCTTTGGCAGATTCAAATCTTTCTGACAACAGAGAGGTGATGTTGAGGTTGGAATCATGGATCTGTTTCTGAAGAGAAGCCTGTGTGTTGGCCAGATCAGATTTGATTTCTTCTTGAGCTGCCTTGATGTCCGCAGTTTCATCAAAGTAGGATTTGATTAGAGTGGATGTTGGGTAGTGCAGATCGTGTAACTTCCTTTCCACAAAGGATTTGCCATCAGTTTCAAATTGTCTGATCAGCGACCTGGTGTAAGAGTTGGCTTCTTTGACTATGTCTGCTGTGAGACCATCAGTCTGCTCCTTGACTATGGCGTGTACCATGTCCTTCTCCTTTGCTGCAAAGGCACTGATAATTTTGTACATTTCTTTTACTTTGAATTAAGTTGAAAATAGGCTTTGATCTATCTGTGCTTTCCTCTCATCAGCGGCAGCCCGATCATCATCCAGTTTCTTGTTGATCTCTTCAATCTTCAGCCTGCAGATTCGCCTTAGATCAGAGTCGACCTTATTGACCTGAGCTTGCAGGTGGTCGTTGAACTCTGTGAGTATGCGTGTGGCTTCATCTTGAACTGTGGTCAGTGTTCCATACATGTACTGATCCACCTTCTTGGAGATGAGATCTCTGATTTGAATGTTAGATAGGGATTGATGTTGGTCCATCAATATATCTTCCAAGGTGTATGTCTGCACATGTATGTTCTGTGCAGCTGCAACAGCAGGAGTGATGATGTCATTGGTGAGCTCGCCGCCTATAGTCTGTCCAAGGAGGTCTTCCTCTGCTGGTGCAGGTGGGGTTGTGAGCTGCACATCAGTTTCAGTCATGACCACGTCTGGTGTGGGTTCTGCTATTGCTGCACCCTGTTGGTGAGCATCAGATGTAATCTCAGTGTCTTCTTTATCGACCACGCTGTTATAGAAATCTAGCTTTCCAGCTTTCTCATATATCTCCCTCAGATTGACCTGTAATTTCTGAGCTTCTAGCTGAGCTATTGCAAGGATGGATTGTGAGTAGCTTTCTCTGAGCTCAGCAACTGATGAGACTTCAAAAATATTTAACAGTGTGGCTTCTTCTGCCTTTAGCTGATCAATCGATCTGATTTTCAGCAGTGCATCTAAAACATAGAATTCTTTATCTTTGATCAATAGCAGTAGTTTGACTCTTTTAGCTGCATCGTAGCTCTCTGGTGTGAGCTGAATGCCAGGGAATATGTTGAGAACAGCTCTGTCTGCTTCTGCTTCAATCATCTTAACTACAGCTTGAGCTGTTTTCTTTTCAACATCTTCATCTGAAGATTCAATTGCTTCTTCATCTTCCTCATCGATCTGCTCTAGAGGTTCAGCAGAAGAGGAGCTTATGGTAAGAGCTGGGGAGAAGTCCTTGGACTGGTCTGGATGGACGGATGACAGAGGTTCCACATCTTCTGGTTGATCAACCAGCACAACTTCTTCCTCCTCAACCTCCTGTTGAGGGGTGACAGTTTCTGTAGTAGATGGGGCTTCGGTCTGTATCTCGGCAGACAGTTTGTGAAGCCTTCTGCGTTTTGGTTTGGGCTGCTGTGCTGCGGTAGAAGTATCTGTTTCAACAGAACTGGCCCTCCTGGTCACTCTCTTGGAGGGGGTTCTCTCAGTTTGCTTCTCCTTGGTGACCTTAGATTTTGTGGATGGATCTGTTGGACCAGATGGAGGAATCCAGATGGGATTCGAGTTCCCCATCTCCATCAGAGCATTAAAGATAACAGGGTCCTTTGCTCTGGTAATCAGATTTGCTGAAATGCCCATTGACATTTCAATCTGATGCTGGTCCTTTGGAAAGTGTTGCCTTGTGTTGAATTCAACTGTTGTATCCCACTGATGTTGAGGGAAGAAGGACTCAAGCATAAAGCTGATCTTTGTGGAATGTCGAAGTGTGCTCCTTTTTACTTCGATGCCTGGGGAGCTGCCTTTCACAAATAAGATCATTTTGGCCTCCTTTGCCAAGAGATCGTATAAGATCCTACTCCAGTTAACTGGCAGATTGAGAACTACTGCTGCTAATATCCGAAACTTCTCAGGGGTCACCTGGTCGTAGGACCCGTTGTGGTTAAGAAAAATTCACTGGACGAATTCAAACAGAATTCTGAATTCTGGCGCGAGAAGTGAACGAACAAACATCCTGTTTGTGTAATGGATGGGCACGATCATGACCATCTCCACAGCTTCTTGCAGCTGTTCTGCAGTAATTTCACCCAGTTCTAAACCCTCATCCTTTACTTTATAAGCAGCGTTGATGATGTTAATGACATTGTAGGGAGTGTTGCTGACAGTATTCCCTTTACTCACCCTGATGGTGGCCTCATCTCCCCTTTTCTCTCCCTTCCATGAGAGATAAAAGGCAGCAACATCCTTGGGTAGGAAGTGCACAGGGTGTGAAGTAATAATTTTGCAGAAACCTACATAGAACACAATAGTACAGATGTGAGCACTATCCTTCCATCAGTGAAGTATAAGTGCCACAAAAACAGTTTATGCAGTTCTATGATATTTACAGAGATCACAGACAAAAGAATAGAAACAGAGTAAAAGCATTTTGATATACGAATAAGAGTTAAAACAAAAGAAATGAGAAACCTTTGCACTGGCGAACAAGATCGAATGCCTTTTCCAGTTTATGAAACCCGAAGGTGTCAAGAACCGCAAAAAGGTCTTGATGAATATAAGGTTTCAGAAAGCTTGCTTGTTCCAGAAAAACAGATGATTTGGGAGCCATTTTTGCTAGAAAGTGAGAGATTTGCGAAGGAAGAGAGAATTTTGGAAGGCAGAAAATTTTCTAAGTGTTTCGAGAAATATGGAAGTGTGAATGATACACGAAACGCCTTATCAGTCTATATACGCGAAAGAGAAGATAAGTACAGTAATAAAATATTCAGAAATCCTTCCCTTTTTCAGCTTTCCCGCCTTTCCATGTACTAGGTTTTCAATCCATAGTCGTCTCTCTTGATCGTGTGATGCACGCGCTATAATCGAACGGTTGTGATATGGCGCGTTATTTTTGTTGCAGTCTTTTGTCTCTCTTTTTCTTGATTTGGTAGATATTTTCTCGATCACGTCTCCCAATTACTGTATGTAATCATCAAAAGATAGAAGATTTTGATATCTAATGTCAGGAAATAGATAATTAGTCGCCGTATATAGTTGTCCTTTCCCCCTTAACCAAGTAATAGAATAAGTAATAGGAAATATTAATTCTAATATCCACGTGGCATTGAGTAATCTGGTCAAGGTCAATCTCTTTTATGGTGAGAACTATCAATCTGGTTGTTTTCCTTTAATAATTCCCAGTTGGAATTTGATCAATCTGTATTGACATATACTTAGTGATCTGATATCAATTCCCTGTTGGATTTTCATATATGGGCTGAATTTTGTCAATCTGGACCATGATGATCTGGTTTTTGTTTCCCTGTTGGATTACTGATTTTGATCTAGTTTTAGATCAATCTGGTCCTGTCTTCAAGATTTAAGAGTCCTAATTTTCCACAAAGCATCTTAAATCTTTCT
>JAPKLX010002012.1:4374-15934 GCA_026898415.1 Leonotis leonurus
GCTAAACCAGAGAGTCTCAAAACCAGCAAGTCTCAAGACAGAATGCTCAATCAGAAAGTCTCAAACAGAAGATGAAGCTAGTCAACTTTAACAGAAAGTTGAACCAGAAAAGCTTCAGGCAGAAAGATAGAAAATGCTTCAACCAGAAAGTACTTCTACCAGAAAGTACTCAACCAGAAAATGTCTAAGTCTATACTCAACCAGAAAGTCACTAGACCAGAGAGAACACAACCAGAAGGTCAGAAGCAAACCAGAAAGAGCAAAACCAAATCTGTCAAAGAAGCATTAAAGACTTTCCATCGAAGAAATAGAAACTGAATCACTGATTGACATGAAGAAGGAAAGCAATCACAGATGATCTGCTTTCCATACATAGAAGATTCAGTCAACAACTCTACAAGGAAAGAAGAGTTATGACTGATTGGCAATCTACAAATAAAATCACGCCAATCAACAAACGGCTAGAATTTCAAATTCAAGCCTATATATGTTTGAAGTTTCAAAGTCTGAAGATACGCAAGCGCTATACTGCAGAAATATTCTCAAGCACTCTATCTTCAAATCAGACAAAAGCTTCAAACCGTTCGTGATCGCAATCACACCTCGATTCAAGTCTGTCTTATCGAGAGAAGAAGGAGATCTTTACTAGCTAGTAGTTTTCTAGTGGATTAACGTGAAGATAACCTGTTTACAGTAGTTTTCTGTAAGTTGTAAAGGGACACGACCCTTATTCGTGCATAAGTTTCAATAAGGTTTGTAATTGGAACTTGTGGCTCGTTCTCAGCGAGGTTAAATAAGAAGAGTATCCTAGTAGTGGATATCTAATCCAGTTTGGATTAGACCGTGGACGTAGGGGGTTTCCCGAACCACGTAAAAATAACTGTGCCATTTAAATTCTGCCTTTATATTCAGTTGTTTTTATTCTGCATCTATTATACTCATTTAAATCTGCATTCTTAATCAACCTCTAAATACTCGATTAATTTTTCAAAAGTTTTTCTTAACAAGAGCACCGACTAAGTCCACCATTATTCCGCACACAATACATTGCTGGAATTTGAGTTCACGCTTACCTTCTGCTTTGTATTTCTCACTTGAGAGACTTTACCTGGATAGAACAAGATCGATTAGAAAATTAATCTGTTTTATCACCTTGAGCAATCTGTGTTTCAGAAAGCTACATCTCTCAGACTTAATTAGTCAAGTAAACTGAAAAGTTTGCATTTGGTGTATTCCCCCCCCATACACCAAATCTTGCTCTTTCGGGACCAACAAGTGGTATCAGAGCAGTGGTTCATACGACCATTGTTTTGTTTTCACAAGGTTAATACCTGCGTGGTCAACTTGAATAGATCTAGAAAATCTTTTCATCATCTGCATATTATCTGTTATGGAATCATCTGTTATCAGGGCATGCGAAGAATTCTCCATCCAAGGTTACAGAGAATGGAGCTTCAGAATCAAGATGTGTCTCAAAGCTCATCACTGCCTAATGTGGAAGGTGATAGAAGAAGGACCTTTGGCTATTACCGAAGAAACCACTCGTATCACTGAGACAGGAGCAGTGAAGGAAACTGTACTAAAAGACCCCAGAAAGTATACCTCTGAAGAAAGAAGAGAAGCAAATCTAGATGATTTTGCTAAAGGAGTTATCTCCAGTACTGTAAAAGGAGTTCATCTGGCCAAGATCCAAGATCTTGATACAGCCAAAGAAATGTGGGAAGCACTAAGAGATCTTAGCTTAGGATCTGAAGCTATGATCGAGAACAAGCTATCCCTAGCATGTAATAAGTTCGATGAATTCAAAATGAAGCCTGGAGAAACCATTGAACAAATGAAGAACAGGTTCACTGAAGTATTACTTGAAGTGTCTGCCTTCAAAAAGAATAAGTACACACAGAGAGAGAAGAATCTCAAGATTCTTAGAGCTTTACCACCAAGCTGGGAAATCTATTCAGCTATGCAACCTCTACGTGCTGATTTCAATGATCTGTCTGTAGAAGCACTATTTGATCATCTAGCTGTCCATGAATGTGATATCAGAAGGATACATGGACCAGATCATTCCTCCAGCAAGAAGAATGAAACTAGCACTAAGAAGGAGAAAGAGACTGCCTTCAAAGCGAAGTGCAAAACAGATGAATCAACTTCATCTACTGCATCAGAAGAAGGAGGATATGATAAGTTACTGAAAGAATTCTCATTGATTGCTAAGAGAATGGACAAGATGGAAGTCAGATCAAGAAAGTATCGAAGGTTCTATAAAGACAACAAAAGTAGATACCAGAAGAACAAAGAAGCAGAACGATCTGATGACAAAACAGAAAGTAGAGGTAATGGTAAAATCACTAATACCACTGACTATACCTGCTATGGTTGTGGGAGAACAGGACACTTCAAGACAGATTGTCCTGACCTATCCAAAAGTCAGAGAGAAGAACTACGAGCTAAAAGAGACAGAAAGCTAAAAGCTCAACGTAAAGCTATGATAGCAGAAGAAAAGGAAGAAGATGATTCCAGCTCAAGCCATCTATCTGATAGTTCAACAGAAGATGATGAAGCATTCTTTGCTAAAGAAGAAGAAGACTGGGATGAATGCTTTGCAGGACTAGACAACGGTCTAGATGATGTAGAGGTAAATTCCTGCAACTCTAACTCTTCAAATAATACTGATCTGGAACAGGAAACAGAAGATCAAGATGAATATTCTTGGGATGAAGTTAATGAGATGTTCAAGAGCTACTCAAGTATCAAGAGACTTTTCAGAGAAGTTGTTGAAGAAAATGACAGATTGAAGAAAACTGAAGAGATATTGAGTAAAGCAAACAATAAATTTGTTGCTAACATCAACGTTCTGGAAGAACAGATCAAGAGCAAAGACAGTGAGATTCATTCCTTGAACTCAAAAGTCAAAGATCTTATAAATAGGAATAACATTGCTGAAGAGAAGATCAAGAAAGGAAAAGAAATGATCTACAAGAGTGATGAACGTGCTAAACTGCTAATTAACATACAACAGAAGGGCACTTCTGGATTAGGATATCCAGGTCACACAGAAAAAGCAGCAGGTCCAATGAAATTCATACCAGAAAGAAGTCAGATACCAGATCAAGTAATAAACTTGAAAAATAAGAAAAATCTTCCCCAGAAGATGATTGTTAAGCAAGTTGGTAACAGACAATATCATCAAACCAAAGGACATCCTGCTAACTACACTGAATCTAAACAACAGCCCAAAATCAAAGTCAACAGAACATCACAGAAGAAAGCAGAAAGATCAGAGAGATACCATCCATCTGTTCTTCACTCAAAGTCCATTGTTGATGAGAATGGGAATATCATCACCAGCTACATTACTGTTCCAAACTTAAAGCTATTTTGGATTCAAAAAGGGATCTTTGCTAATAACCAAGCACCCAGACAATAAAGGGTAGCTAAATCTATTTAATTGCAGGACCAGAAGGCTGCAAGAAGAAGTAAGATTGCAAAAGGAACAATCTGGATAATTGATAGTGGCTGTTCAAAACACATGACATGTGACAAAAACCTACTATCAGACTACATAGAGAAACCAGGACCTCATGTCACTTTTGGATGTAATTCAAAAGGATATACCAGAGGATATGGAAACATAAAAGTTGGCAAGACCACCATCTCAAATGTTTCATATGTTGAAGGTCTCAGCCACAATCTGTTCTCTGTAAGTCAGTTCTGTACCAATGGTAATCAGATTGTTTTCAATGCTAACAACTGTTTGGTTAAGAACAAGGAAGGAGATGAGATACTCCTTACCGGGAAATTGCAAGACAGACTATATATTGTGCAATGGGACAACCAGATAGAGACCTGTCTGGTCACAAAGACAGTGTCAGAAACTAGCTGGCTATGGCATAAAAGATTAAGCCATCTCAACTTCAAAACAATCAATAGGATTGCACGAGAGAAACTAGTTGAAGGATTGCCAGAACAAGTCTATGACAAAAGTGACGTTTGTGAAGCATGTCAAGCAGGAAAGCAGACCAGATCATCTTTTTCAAGCAAATCTGCCCAGAGCTCAACCAGAATACTAGAGTTACTACATTTAGACTTATTTGGTCCAGTCAAACCATTAAGCATAAATGGTAGGAAATATACTCTAGTCATCATTGATGATTATTCAAGATTTACTTGGGTAATATTCTTGCATAATAAGAAAGAAACTCTGGAGAAGCTGCCAAAATTTCTCAACAAGATCACCAAGAAAAAGGAAGTTTCTGTTACCACCATCAGAACAGATCGAGGAACAGAATTTCTAAACCAGAAAGTTGAGGAATACTGCAACCAGATGGGAATCACTCACCAGACATCTGCTGCTAGAACTCCTCAACAGAATGGAGTAGTTGAGAGAAGAAACAGATCATTAAAAGAAGCAGCTCGTACTATGCTCAATGCAACCAGATTACCAAAGAAATTTTGGGCAGAAGCTATCTATACAGCGTGCTACACCCAGAACAGATCAGTTGTAACCATCAAACATGGGAAGACACCCTACGAGATATGGAACAACAGAAAACCCAGGATTCATTATTTTCGTTCTTTTGGCTGTCTGTGTTACATTCACAATAATGGGAAATCTCAGATGAAAACCTTTGATAGCAAAGCTGATCCAGGGATATTCTTAGGATATTCTGATGTTAGCAAAGCTTATAGGGTTTTTAACCAGAGGACTCACATTGTGGAAGTAACACCTCATATTGTTTTTGATGAATCTGTTATTAGTGACAGAGACCTAGATGCTGATCAAACACAAGACCAGAACATAAACCAGAAAAAAATCCAGAACAAGAACCAGAAAGCAAAAGAGATTCTGTTAGAAGACATTCTAATTTGGAATACATCAGAAGAGAATGAAGTTGAAGTTCCCAACAGTGCTGAAACAGTAAGCTTGCAGCAAGGGGGAACAGAACAGACAACCTTAACTACACCAGAAGACAATCAGCCTGAAGGAGGAAACAATACTAATGAGCCAGAACCAGAACAACCCGAAGAATCAAGAGATTCAAATGGTTGGAATAATGCTCAAGAAGAACCAGAAACTGAAAATCCTTTTCAAACTTCTCATCCAGAATTTGAGGACCCAGCAAGTGAACCAGAACCAGAGATATCAGAAGAAGAGATATCTAGCAGAAGGAAATGGATTCAAGAAAATCATCCTTCTGAACAGATTGTTGGGAACCCAACAGATAGAGTGAGAACCAGAAGAATGCATGGAGAAAGTGCACTTCTCAGCTGTTATCTATCACGTGTTGAACCCTCTGACACCTATGAAGCACTTAGAGATGCAGACTGGGTCATAGCTATGCAAGAAGAACTCAATGAATTCAAGAGAAACCAAGTCTGGTATATGGTAGACAGACCAAAACATCAAGGAGTGATAGGTGTAAAATGGGTATTCAAAAACAAACGAGATGAGAATGGAGAAGTAGTCAGAAACAAGGCTAGACTAGTTGCAAAGGGATACAATCAACAGGAAGGTATCGACTTCGATGAAACCTTTGCACCTGTGGCCAGATTGGAAGCAATTAGGCTATTTCTAGCATATGCTGCATACAAGAGATTCAAAGTATACCAAATGGATGTTAAAAGTGCATTCCTCAATGGGATACTTGAAGAAGAAGTATATGTTGAGCAACCACCTGGTTTTGAAGAAGAAAATCCTGACCAGAGAGTATACAGATTAGCCAAGGCTGTCTATGGGTTGAAACAGGCACCCAGAGCGTGGTATGAAACATTATCAACATTCCTACTGGAATCAGGCTTCAGAAGAGGTTCTGTTGACAAGACACTGTTTATCATCAAAGTCAAAGAACATATTCTGCTGGTCCAGATTTATGTCGATGACATAATCTTTGGATCACAATCTCCCTATCTGTGTGACAAATTTGCAGAACTAATGAAGAACAAATATCAAATGTCCATGATGGGTGAGATGAATTTCTTTTTAGGATTGCAGGTAAAACAACTACCAGATGGGATCTTTGTTAATCAAGCAAAGTACATTAATGATCTGCTAGTCAAGTTTGGAATGAAAGACAGCAGAACAGTTAAAATTCCAATGCAATCAAATGGAAAGATAGATCCAGACCCAGAAGGAAAACCAGCAAACATTACTCAATATAGAGGAATCATTGGCTCTCTGTTATACCTTACAGCAAGCCGTCCTGATATCACATATGCAGTTGGAGTTTGCGCCCGATATCAAGCCAATCCTAAAGAATCACACATGGAAGCTGCCAAAAAGATACTTAGATATCTTAAAGGCACAGCTAATATTGGTCTCTGGTATCCACAAGATGATAATTTTGAGCTTACAGGCTATTCTGATTCAGATTATGCAGGATGCAAACTGGACAGAAAGTCAACCTCTGGAACGTGTCAATTTCTTGGAAACAAGTTGATATCTTGGTTTTCAAAGAAACAGACATCTGTTGCTACATCAACCACAGAAGCAGAATATATGGCTGCTGGAAGCTGTTGTGCACAGATACTATGGTTGAAGCAGCAACTAAGAGACTATGAGATTGATGTAAAGGAGATACCTATATTCTGTGACAGCTCAAGTGCTATAGCTATAACACAGAATCCAGTACTCCACACAAGATGCAAACATGTCGATGTGAGACATCATTTTATTAGAGATCATGTAGAGAGAAAGCACATCAAGATTGAGAAGATTCATACAGACATCCAACGTGCTGACATATTAACTAAAGCATTACCAGATGAAAGATTTAAGATGCTATGTGGAAAACTTGGACTACTCAGTCTGGATGAACATGACCAGAAGACTACCAGATAGTCAAGACCAGAAGGTTACCAGATATTCATGACCAGAAGGCTACCAGATAGCTAACACCAGAAGGGTACCAGATAGTTACCAGAAAGCCCAGTTGAAATAAAATACACGTGGCATAATTCTCTCCATAAATTGACGAGAAAGCCATGTGAAAATTATTTCTTAAATGTTAAGTCAAGGGGGAACTTTTAAGGAAAGTGAAACGCCGAGATAAAAGATGTCACTCTCCTAGGTTACAGGACTGTAAAAGATATTTTTACCCTAGATTTAATAAATCTTCTATTTTCGTCATGATTAGCACAACCTTGGGAACTGGGATCGAGGAAATCCCTGCAAGAAACAGGAAAAAGGAAAGTTGCCCAAAGTAAGAGATACGCACACGCTCGCATATAGACCCTAGGATCTAGAGCGTCCATCTCACGCAAGGAAAGGCGGCAAAACAAATCTTGAAGCGGGAAAAATCTAAAAAAAGGGAGAAAATCTTTTCAACTCTTCGAATTTCTTTTCTCTTAATTATTATTGTTATATATATGTGCGATATCTTCTCTAAACTGTTCACCTTCACTTTCATTGCACTGAGCACTCTCAAAATTCTAAGCACTTAAGCATTTCAAAATTCTCTGCATCTCTTCGCAAAAACATCTTTGCGTTTGACTATGGCACCTCAAACTTCACTCTTTCTACAACACGTAGCTGAGGTTCAGAAATTTCTCTCACCTGAACCGTACGCTGTACTTGAAAACCACGGATTTCGAAAACTCGAAGAAATTTTCGCAATGGTTAAACGCTGCAAAGGTTTTAAATTTATTCAGTTCTGCAGTATGCTTGAAATATTACTTGCTTATGAACTGTTCTGAATTTGTTCCTCATAACTGATCATACTACTCTGCTTATGCTAGATACTCATATCGTTCATTTAAACTGATGTATATGCATATGCATTTGTTTTATTCTTGTGAGATTAGGTTTCTGCAATATTGTAACTGCACATCCAAATATGTTCCTGGCAAAGCAAGTTGCCACATTCTATCTGACATGGCAGAATGACAAGCATGGCTTTGAAGCCAATGTCTTGATGCCGATTGGAGACAGAATGAGTAAGACTCCATACAACGTGATAGAGATGATTAACCAAGCCTATAGGTTAAAGGATGAAGGCCTATCCTTGGAAGATATCACAATGGAGCAATTGCAGGAGGCTATTGAGATAATGTTGGTGATACCTATCTCCTATACTGGACGGATGTTCCAAAGATCTCTACTCCAACCAGGATTCAAGCTACTCTTGGAAGTGGTTCAGAGGATATTTCTCAACCACAGCGGCTCATATGATCAAGTAACCCCAGAGAAGTTCAGAATCCTCACTGCCATTGTTCTGAATCTTCGTGTTAACTGGAGCAGAATTCTATTTGAACTGATGGCCAAAGAAGCCAAGCTGGTTACGTATACCAAGGATAGCAGAGGCAGAGGAACTTCTGTGGAAGTTAGGAGGAATCTGCGACACTCCACAAAGATCAGCCTGATGATTGAGAAGTTTTTCAAGCAGAAGGTGTGGGATGAAGCTGAGGAATACAACATCAATCACTCCATTCCCAAAGACCAGCACCAGTTAGAGATGTCCATGGGTCTTGCCCCTCAATTCTTTAACAAGATCTCTGATGAAGTGCACCGCGCTGCTGCACTGGAAATAGGCAGTTCCAACCCTTCTTGGATGCCACCTACCAAAGGTGTGGAGAAGAAGAAGGAGAAGGTAGTGAAAGAAAAGGCAGCCAGAAAACGAGGCAGTTCTGTAGAAACAGAAACATCTGCCTCTCTACCGAAACAAAAGAAGAGAAGACTTCAGAAAACACAGGAACCATCACCACCACCAGCAGCAACAGCAGAACAATCCGATTTACCAGAACATGACTCAGCAACTGAACAACCAGAAACCCCATCAGCAGAGGCTCAACCAGAAGCAAGTCAACCGGAGAAAGACTTTTCTCCCGCCAGAACAGCTACTCCTTCTCCAAGCAGAATGGAAAGGATAAGTGAAGAAGAAGAGGAAGGAGAATCTACTGATGAGGAGGAAGAGAAAAAGCGACAGGCAGAGAGTGTGATCAATCTACTGGAAAATGAGGCAGAACACTCTGTACTCCAAGATTTTCCCAAGATTCAGCAACTTCCCGAGAGTTTGGAAGTTGCCAGGCGTGTCAAATTTTACCTGCTGGTCAAGGACAGCGAGTATTATATTTTTGACGCCCTGCTCCAGATCAAGTCAATTGAAGAGCTGAAGAAGGAAGAAGCAACACTACTGAGTCTACTACAAGTCTCCACCGTCCAAGACATTCGAACAGAATACAAACAGCTCATCTCTGGCATCATGAATCAAGAAGCAGAGAGCTTGAACATTAATCTGGAGACAACACCTTCTGCAGCTCAAGAGACACCTCCACCAGACCACCAATCATCACCTGCAGCAGCACAGACTCAGAAGAAGCCTACGAAGAAACCACCTGTCATCGACCTTGATCTAAGTGATGACGAACCAGTGGGTCAGCATATTGGTGGAGAACCAACCAATGAAATATACACCCATGGTGTTGCTCAAAAATTGAAGAAACATGTGAATTTCTACACCATGGAAGAATTGTTGGAACGAGAGCCCAACACCTTCAACAATTTTCAGCTCGATAATCTGATCACCCTGCGAGTTGAAGATCACATGACCGATGTCTGCAACTCCATACAAGAGAAGGCCACTCAAATCCTTTCTGATTTTAATCAGCATCAGAAGGATTATGTAAATGACATGGACAAGGATCTCAGAGGCAAACTCAGAAAGATTAGGGATGAACTGAATAAAAAGATGGATGACGATAGAGCAGCAACTGAAGCAGGTCAAGCAAGGATCAACCTCCGTCTAACTGGCATAGACGACAAAGCAGAAAAAGCCACTGTCTTGCTTGCTGACCTGCTGGCTAAACAAGATGAATCCATCAGTGCTGCTGTTGACAAGAAAGGAACTGCACTCGCTGCTCAACTGAAGGAGGACACTGACCTGTCCATCCACTCCCATCTTGCTCTTTTTGAAAAAGAGAAATTTGTGGAGCTGATGCGGAAAAACCAGGTCGATGTCTTACATAATCTTCTGTATCCAACCCCTGAAGAATTCGAAAACCAGAGCAATCGACTAACTGCTGTTGAAGACCTCCAAGAGACATATGACAAGATTTTGTCAACAATGAACAGCAGGTTAGAGAAGAAAGTTGATGCCTCTGATCAGACAATCAACCATCTGCTTGGTTTTAAAGAAGATGCTGAAGAAAAAATGGCGAAGATGAATGAGGAGATCACCTCTTTACGTACACTCATCAATACCCTATTTGATGATGTCAAAAAGGGGGAAATCTCTGATGGAAAGGGAGGAAAGGGAGGAAAAACCAGCAAGGGCTTAACAGAAGCAGCAGATGCTGGAACAGAAACACCAGCACAAGAAGCATCTGTACCAGCAACTCAACCCAGACCAACCACACCTCCAAGACCTGATCCTACTCTTCTAGGATCAGAACCAGTTCAAACTTCATCTCACACCCCCAAAGACAAAGGCAAGAAGCCTATAGATGAAGGGGACCAGATAGCAGAGTTACTGCTTTTTGGCGTAAGCATGGATCAAGCCTGTGATCCAATGTTCAGAGCGCAGTTCTACAAGGAACAGGCAGAGAGGGAGAGGAAACTGGCTGCCCAGGAAGCTAAAGAGAAATCCTTCCAAACTCCCTTCTCTTCGCCTTCATCAACAGAGCGCTCGCAGCAACAATCATCTGCATCAACCACCCAGTCCAAAAAGAAGAAGAAGAAACCCTTCTCCTGGAACCTGTCATTACAGAAACAGACACCCAAAGATACATGGGTTCCAGAAGAGGATCAGATTGACTGGGAGAAAGTAAAGCAAGGTTTTATTTTGAATAGATATTTTTTGAAGGAGCCTACATATTCTGAAGCAGTTCCAGATGAGGATTTCAACAGATACCTTGAGAATTTTGGTGATCAAGAGCTTATACAGAGGATCAGAAAAGCTGCTTCTGATGCCAAAATCCAGCTGAAGGCACCAGAGAAAGAATTCATGATCTGCCCAACTATACCAGGCAGTAATCTTCCAGACAAGACTTACATTCTTAACTACATCAACCAGCTGGCCAAGATCAAAGGATACAAAATAGATAATCATGATCCTAACTATGCCAGAGTTAGAGATGGGATCTATGAAAGCATCCAGCTGGTATCTGATGCACAGAGGGAAAAGATGAAGAAGGGAGGAGCAGCAAGATGGTTTTCTTAGATAAATCTTTGTATCTTCTGCTTTTGTCTCTCTGTTATTTCTGTTGATATATTGTACTCATCAATTCATATATCAATGAATTTGGAGTTCTCTTATCTCTCTGTTATTTACTGTTATTTAACTTAAATAACAATTAACCTAACTGTCCAGAACATGATACAAGTTACATTGTTTTCACTGACTAAGTGTGGTTTTGACATCATCAAAAAGGGGGAAATTGTTGGGAACCCCATAATATATTCTAAGTTTTGATGATGCTTTTTCAAAACACACTTGGTATAATACATGTTCTGTACCCTTTGTTTTTGGTTTTAGCATAACAGATAGTCGAAGCTTCAAACAGAAGGATAGAAGTTGTCTAAGACAGAATGCTAAACCAGAGAGTCTCAAAACCAGCAAGTCTCAAG
>JAPKLX010002071.1:0-15523 GCA_026898415.1 Leonotis leonurus
CTGTCGGATTCTCAATCCGAATTTTAACCGAAAACTTATTTAATTATTACCGAAATTGCAATAATAAATTTTTATTCTTTATTTTATCTGTTTTCTAGCTTAATGAAATTTCTAAATCCATTTTTCTATGTTATCTAATAGATAAAAATTTTCTCTTCTGAGGCGTATGCTTCGTCTGAGTTTATTCTATCTCAACCCCTTTCTTTTATCTCTAATATGGAATTAATAAATTCCATTTTCTTTCTTAACGAAATAATCGTAATTCTTTCTTCTAAATCATATAATAGAGTCCTCGAACTCTTTTTTAATCTCATAATTATATTCTCTTACGGATGCATAGCCTTAATTAAGGTTTAATTACTTTTTAGTTATGGCTACAGTATTTCGGGGTATTACAAGTATAGACAGCAGAATAGGCAGCCACAGAACGCCAGAGCTTAGGCGATGAATCAAAAGCAACCTGAAGGAAATCGGGGAAACCTGACAGGTATGGGAATACTCCTCGACTTGCCAGTAATAATTTTATTTGATACTGGAGCATCCCATTGTTTCATTACCAAAGCATGCGTAGAGAACTTAGATCTTGAACCAGAACTAGTTGAGACAGCTATGAAGGTGTCTTCACCTTTAGGAGGAACTACTACGCTTACACACGCCTGCTCTAATCTACACTTGAACTTAGGATCATTTAAGATCGTAGCAAACGATCTTAGTGTCATCAACATGAACGATGTGGACATAATTTTAGGAATGGATTGGATAGCTAAAAACTACGCCACAATCTTTTGTAATGAGAGGCAAATCTCATTTCAACCTCCTGGTGAGGAACCCACTAGATTTCACGGGATTACCACGAATTGTAGAAAGACAGTTATCTCGGCACTACAAGCCGGGAAACTGGTAAAGAAAGGATGTTCAGCCTATCTCGTTTATCTAAGTGGAGAAGAAGGAGAAGAAAGAAGGATCGAAGATGTTGCTGTCGTGCGAGAATACCGAGATGTATTTCCTGAAGCACTACCGGGATTACCACCAAACTGCCAGCTGGAGTTCACGATAGACTTGGAACCAGGCTCGGCACCAGTATCAAAAGCACCCTACCGAATGGCGCCTAAGGAGTTAGAAGAACTTAAGATACAGCTTCAAGAGCTTTTGGATCTAGGTTTTATCAGACCTAGTGTATCGCCATGGGGAGCGCCAGTGCTGTTCGTGAAGAAGAAGGATGGAATGTTAAGGATGTGCATAGACTATAGAGGTCTAAACAAACTGACACTCAAGAACCGATATCCTTTGCCGAGGATAGACGACTTTTTTGATCAATTGAAAGGAGCAAACGTTTTCTCGAAGATAGATTTACGCTCAGGATACCACCAACTGAAGATTCGAACCGAAATATCCCTAAAATAGCTTTTCGAACACGGTATGGTCACTACGAGTTTGTAGTGATGCCGGTCGGATTAACCAATGCACCTGCAGTGTTGATGGACCTAATGAACCGAGTGTTTCATCCTTACCTAGACAAATTCGTCCTAGTATTCATAGATGATGTTCTCATATACTCGAAGAGTGAAGAAGAACATGAGAAACATCTAAGAATTATCTTGGAAGCCCTCCGGAACGAGAAGTTCTATGCCAAATTCAGTAAGTGCGAATTCTGGCTTAGAGAGGTAACTTTCCTTGGACATATTGTGTCATCAGAAGGAATCAAGGTGGACCCTACAAAAGTAGAAGCAGTGCGAGATTGGAAGTCACCGACCACTCCTAACGAAATCAGAAGTTTCTTAGGATTGGCGGGATGTTACCGAAGATATAGAGGGATTTTATAAGATAGCGAGACCAATGACACAACTGTTGAAGGACAAGTTGACGACAGCCCTAGTCTTAGCTGTCCCAGAACCAAACAAGAATGGATTAGGCTGTGTACTGATGCTGGAAGGGAAGGTGATAGCCTATGCATCGCGACAACTCAGGCCACATGAGCTTAACTATCCCACTCATGATCTGGAACTAGCTGCAGTAGTGCATACTTTGAAAATTTGGAGACACCATCTTTACGGAGTTCGGTGTGAAATTTTCACGGATCACAAAAGTCTCAAGTATTTCTTCGAGCAGAAGGATCTTAACATGAGACAGAGGAGATGGGTATAGTTAGTAAAGGATTATGACTGCGGTATCAACTACCATCCGGGCAAAGCTAATGTAGTAGCGGATGCTCTGAGTCGTAAAAGCTCATCAAAGATTGCATTTCTACTAACTCAAGAGGCAGACCTTTTAAGAGAGTTCAGTAAGATGAACTTAGAAGTTCTACAACCTCTCGAAACTGTAGAAGGAGTTCTTGCCACCTTAGTGATAGAACCAGACCTGAGAGGTCGAGTTCTAGAAGCACAAAGGATGGATGAGAAATTTGAGAAGTTACGGCTCAAGGTGAGAAATAAAGATGTCACGAACTATAGAGAAGAAGCTGACAACATCATCACCCTTGAGGGAAGATTTTGCATTCCACACAATGAGAAGCTCAAGGATGAAATCATGAGTGAAGCACATGATACGCCCTATACCGCTCACTCGGGGAGTACAAAGAGGTACCAAGACCTGAAGAAGAAATTATGGTGGGACGGTATGAAACGAGACATAGCTTCTTTCGTGGAGAAATGTTTAGCTTGTCAACAAGTGAAAGCATTACACCAAAGACCCTATGGGAAACTACAGCCGTTGGAGATCCCAGAATGGAAATGGGAGCATATAACGATGGATTTTGTGACTGGATTATCCAAATCTAAGAGAGGAAATACTGCTATTTGGGTAATAGTAGATCGGCTCACAAAATCTGCTCATTTTATACCCATAATGATCACGTACGGTTCAGATAAGTTAGCTCAATTATACGTGCGAGAAATCATATGCCTGCACGGTGTACCTGTCTCGATAACATCAGATCGAGACTCGAAGTTTACATCTAGATTCTGGATAAGCTTACAGAAAGAGTTAGGTACGAGGTTAAATTTTAGTACTGCCTTTCATCCACAAACTGATGGACAGTCCGAAAGGACTATTCAAACTCTGGAGGACATGTTGAGAACCGTGATTCTCGACAGAGGCGGAAGTTGGGAAGCAGTACTACCATTAATTAAGTTTTCTTATAACAATAGTTATCAAGCTACCATAGCAATGGCACCATACGAAGCACTTTATGGAAGAAAGTGTAGGTCGCCATTGTATTGGGATGAAGTTGGAGAAAGAGCCATAGTGGGCCCAGACCCAGTCGGCGAAATGATAGAGATCGTTCGCCAGATTAGAGGAAGAATCAAAGAAGCACAAGACAGGCAGAAATCTTATGCCGACACTCGTAGAACCGAATTGCAATTCAAAGAAGGCGACCGAGTATTTCTAAAAGTATCTCCGTCCAAAGGGATAATTAGATTCGGCGTCAAAGGAAAACTACGACCTCGTTTTGTTGGACCCTACGAGATCCTAGAGAGGATAGGGTCAGTTGCTTATAAGCTGGCATTGCCGCCAAGTTTCGGGAATGTTCATAATGTATTTCACGCGTCGCAACTTAGAAAATACATATTTGACCCCAAACACGTCGTACATCAAGAAGAAATGGCTTTAAATCCCGATTTGACGTATGAGGAAAAACCCGAAGCTATTTTAGATTATAAGGCACAACAACTCCGAAGTAAATCCATTTCCTTAGTAAAAGTGTTATGGAGAAATCACGGACAAGAAGAAGCTACTTGGGAACTGGAGGATAAGATGAGAGAAAAGTATCCCCAATTATTCGATTAGAAAGTACAAATTTCGGGATGAAATTTTTGTTAAGAGGGGGAGGATGTAATGTCCCGCCTTTTTAATTATCAAACTAGGCGTTATCGAACGCGTTGTAATACAATCGGAGATAATAAAATATTGAACGTTTTAGTTAATTAATGAAAGTTTAATTTAATTAAAGAGGAGTTTTGTTTAAGATATTAAGTATTTAAAGATTTCTTGATTTATATATTAAGAAATGTTAATATTAGGGATATGTTTTACACTTTGGATTTATTTCATAAGTGTAAATATATGTGAGAGCTATAAATGATTTACTTGGGGATGCATACAACAATAAAGTTGTATGATTAAGATTTTAATATATATATATATATGAAGCATGCTACACTTATAATATATATGTTGTTTGAATATCAAAACTAAGACCTACAAAAAGAAACCACACGCATAGATATATATATATTTATACAATTAGTATGACCTGCACTATGTTGGAAGGAAAGAAGATAACACTCAAGTATGGAAAGTACATGCATGCAAAGATATTTAGTAAAGTAAGGGAGGAAAACTAATAAGTATAAACACTTGAGTATACATCATCTATTATGTATATATACAGGGGAGTCAATACATACATTGTATAAAGCAAAATAAAAATCTAAAGTTACAATAGAAAGCAATTTACAGTGTCTCTAAAAACATAAGGAAAGAAGAAAACATTTCTATAAGTGTAAGAGATGATTAAAATAAGCACATGGAAGGAACAAAGCAGCACAGCTGCTTCAGTAGAAACTAAGCAGCCATGCTGCTGCAAGTAGAAACAGAACAGAGGCTGCATTCTTCGGTGGAGTGTAGGAGAGAAGTCCTCCATCCATGCTTTTCTCCCATACCCTACAAAATAATAGCATTAAGGCTATTAATATAGCTAGCTAAGCCTTAAGCATTAAGCTAACATTACACACTGCATCCAACTATAAAAAGGGGTAGAGGGGGGGCTGCCCTGAAACGTTTCATCACCCAAAAGCACACATAAAACACTAGCACAGTGCAGCAGTCTTAATTTCACACAAGAAGAAGAAGTAGTTAAAGTTGAGGTAATGAAACTAAGCTCTAGATCTACCTTCAAGTTATACCTCTTATAGTTTTAACTCACAAGCATCAAAACTAGAAACTGTTCTGCCGTCTTAAGTAATTTAGGAAAACAGAAAGCATATATGTATAAATTGTCCAGATTTCATTAAGAAGAGTTGAAATGATTTTAAGTTCAGTTTATATATATATATGTCTATGTTTCAAACGCCCAGTTTAAGGGCCAGAAACTGAACCTAAAATATATGTTCATAGTGTGAACAACAAACCATAAGTATCTATAAAATATAGACATAGTTTCAGATTCCAGAAAATAAGAATAATTCATGCAGTTTTCCCAAGTTCAGTAAATATATATATAGATTTTTAAATAACAGTTAAAGGCCATAATATGAACTTAATATAGATGTTTATAGTTTGAAAAACAAACCATAATCAGTTATCAAAGCAGAGCACTAAATTTCAGAAAAGTAAAGGATCAAAATGCTTAACATGCTCAGAATCTAGTAAACCAAATCTTAAGCTTTTGTTTAATCTGAAGATTCATGTCTGAACATAGCAAATTCTTATAGTAAGACCTCAACCAAAGCACCATAACAACTGCCTCATCTACCGAGACAAAAACCCAACCAGCCTTGTCCCAGTTTTTCCTCAGAATTCAAATATCTAACCACCAGAAAACAAGCCAATATTTCACAGAAAAGGTTCATCTGCTTGAAATGAGGAATCAAATCAAACTTCAAATTTGCAGAAAATCAACATGCATCTAAAAATCCTACACAACCCAAACCAGAAACTTAACACTATAAATTAAACATTCAGTAATAAAATTTCACAGAAAAACACTAAGACTCTAAACTTATGAATCAAAACACAAAATATTAAAAACGAGATTTAAGAGCAGACTTAGCTGCTGCCATAAGGAAACTCCCAACGAAATCAGAATCTATGCCACCCCAGTTCTCAACTCCACCAAATTCGAACCCTCAAAACAGGAATTTAACAATGAAATTAGTATAAGAGTGAAACTAAAATGGGAAATTCAAACTACTTTAAGGACCTAATTAAAATGAAATTTAATCCATTAAGGAGATTCGAGAAATCTTAAGTAACAAGTTTTGATAAAATAAATCCCAAGTTGGGGAGTTAAAAGCTTCTACCTTACGAAATTATGAAGAAATACAGTAAAGTAAGGGTTGTATAAGAATAAATAAATCAAGTTAGTTATGAGATAAGTAATGGAATCGTAAAAATTTGACGAATTTTTTTTTTATATATAGATGGCACGAATGATCCGTACCACCCGGAAATGCCTGACACCACAAGCCAGCCCAACCACTATCCTATTTGAGTAACAGACCTATGCTCCTTGCTTAGGAGACGATCTAGGGGAGTTTTTGTCCCATTTCCGTAGATTATGGGCGGCAGCTCAGCCCCACGGAGCCACCGGGATGGATGGCATGATGCGCCTGACTCAGTTACTACCCTTAGACTGGCAGGGGTGGGCGCGTATGATTACGGGGGATTTTATCCACCCTATCGGGAGGAGCTATGAGAGAGAGGGAGACTTCATAGGATTTATCGCCACTCTTCACTTCTTCTATGTTGCATACGGCAATGCGCCGAGGGGACCTTACATTAGACCAGGAGACTTGATACTGGCAGGTGAGGTATCGATCTGGTGGACCCCATTGATTCCAACATTCTTTCCAGCGGGAGTGATTCCTTTAGTCCCGACATTCAGTTTCTTACACCCTATGCTAGATCCCGAGCCCCAGGGGACACATGTCTTTGAGCTAGACCCTACACGTCCAGCTAGCGAGATCCGACCACCATCACCCATCCTACGTCTAGTATCGGCCAGTGAGAGACGTGGACGCCACGATGCCGAGGCAGGACCTTCTCGCCCTGTTACTAGTACGCGACGACCGGCTCCGGTCTGCCGACCACTGGTGACCGACTCTGGTTCGCTTTCGTCCATGGAGCGAAGAGTATGGAGGATTCTACGGGAGTTCTCAGACACGGACAGCAAGGGCAAGGCCCCAGCTGTGTCCAACTCAGTGGAGGATTGCACCCCGAGCTCTCCACCGCCAGGCACCACGAGGGCAGATCCGATCTGCATATCCCCTGACGGGAGCCCTTCCCGTAAGAGGGTGTTCTCGCCACCTACCGTAGAGTTCTATGCGGACTTGCGGAGACAGCTTGACGATGTACGGGAGCCGAGAGGGACAGAGGCCGAGGGAACCGGGCAGGTTGGGGATGATGAGGAGGAGGACCCGGAGATGGATGCATCCTGGATAGATACTGCAGGATCGGTAGTCTAGTGCTCGACGGGGGTTGATTGTTTAGTTGCTTTATGTCGTTTTATTTTTGTGATGTACCCATCAGCAACGGACCTTGTTTTTAGGCCGTCCTGATGCTGTTTTTATTTTTAGACTTTTGTTACACGGAAACGGCGACTTTATGAGGACTGTTCCGTGATGTCGTTTAGATATTATCACCTTTTATCAGTACAAGAACACATTAGTCAGTGTCTTGTGACTAAGTACCTTTTGTGATACCATCCGAGAGTGATGGGTATCATTTCATGTACTTAGATAGTACATTTTGAGAGCTTCAGTTGTATTAAGTCCTCGAGGAGGCACAAATGATGATATATATATACATATATGACTTTAGGAGTCTTTTGCAGTATATGAGATTTTTATGTTATGTTTTAATCTACTCAGTATTTAACTTATATGTGTAATAAGACAATAAAGATTTAATAAGTGAATAATGATAATAAGATTTCAACAAAAACTCGATTATCTAACGAAATAAATATGAATTATCAGAATGCCGCCAAGAAGAGCCGGACGCCCGAGAGACAGTGGTAAAGGACGAGGCGCTAGAAATGTAGAGGAAGTATTCGAAACGGAAGGAGCCGCAACCCCACCTCTTCCACCACCAGTAAGAAGAATAGAAGAACTATTCTTGCGACAGAACCCACCAATGTTCAATGGAATAGGAGAACCAGCCGAAGCCGAGCTGTGGGTGCGTGCACTGGAATGCATCTTCAATTTCCTACGATGCATAGATCAGGAATGCATGACTTGCGTGTCCTTCCAGCTGGCAGGATCAGCTGACTATTGGTGGGAAGCAAGGAGGAAGATAATGACTCCTGAACAGTTAGGCAATCTAACATGGGAAGAGCTATCGAAAGAGGAAGGAAACCGAATTCTACCATCTGAAGTAAGGTAGGATGACGGTAACAGAATACGACCGAGTATTCTGTGATATGTCGAGGTATGCACCCGAGTAGGTCGACACAGACGAGAAAATGGCGGAGTAGTTCTGTGCCGGTCTAAGGCATGAGATTAAGATGGCCCTAACCAGCCATGGAGGGTTATCTTACCCAGAGTCTCTCAGCCGGGCTCTCGATATCGAAACTGCCATGCCATTGGAAAGGCATGCACCAAATCACCCACCGACGTATCCACAGAACCAACCCCAGCCGTTCAAGGGCAAAAGGAAATGGGAGGATCACCGTCCTAGCCCCATTCAAAAGAAGCCATGGGAAGGACAGACACCTTCCCAGAATTTTGGAAGGCAAGGACAGATGCCACAGTCCAGGAACTTTCAACAGAAGCCCTCTTTCTGTCCGAAATGCAGGACAATGCACAGTGGAGTGTGCAGAGCAGTTAACATTGAATGCTTCACTTGTAGACAGAAGGGGTATTTTGCAAACAATTGCCCTAACCGACAATAAGGGGAAAACACGAGGCCAAATCAGCAGCCTCAGAGGTAAAATGTGCGGGCTATTCAAGCACAGCCCCAGGCACGCTCGTACCCCCAACAGCTACTACCACCGCCGCCACCACCACCTTACCAGTATTGTCACAGCCCAATTTCTTAACCCTTTCTTAGTCAAGAGATTAGGCCATGACTCACTTAACTTAGAAATAACTCTAACAATTGATGTTTGGTTGCAAAGAAACTCATTTAAGTTCTCGCGAAAAACAGGGCAGGGCCGACACGTTGACTTCGAAAGCCAATAACTTTCTCGTTTGAACTCCGAATTAAGATCCGGAAGAACCGTTGGAAATGTATCGAAAAGATCTTTAAAATGGTACCAAATTCAGAAAATTCGGACTTCTAAAACTCACGCAAAAGAGGGTTCAACTGACTGCCCTGTTTCTAGCAAAATCAAAGTTTACACAATTTTTTGAACTTGGAGTTTCAATACACCAAAAGACCATCTCAAGCAACCAAGAAATAGGGAGAACACATAATAATTCATAAAGAAAGATGCTACCATAGATATCAACGGCTAAACCAATACAAAGGTGCCAAACGTTCAAATGACATCAAACATAGGATCGCAACGGAATCATGAGTTGAGCTACATGTATGACGACATATAACTCAATATACAAACAACCAACATGAACAACAAGACAATCTATGGTTCACTGAATAGTTCACATAACAAAGCAACTACAGTGTTCGAATCCATCGCCATCTCCAGCTCAACCTGCACGTTAAGAAAACATGCAGGGCGTGAGTACATAAAGCACTCAGTGGACACATGCCAAAACATTTAAAACTTGCTCATAGAGCCATATCATTGACTTGCCAAAATCTTTCTTTTCTGAAAATAATGTAACTGAGCATGCATAAAATGTGTCTGCAGACATAAATCTGAAATCTGAAATACCATATCTACGCACTTCTTGTGTTGAGAGGTAGGCCTCCCTCTCAAACTCTATGACCGGCCGATCCGCTCACCGGCTCACGGTCACATATGTGTACACAAACCCTTACTGGCAGCTCGTCCAGCATAGGGCCGATATCGTAATTCTCTCGTAGATAGGCAATATGCAACATGCTTAAAAACAGGCAAGTCAACTTCTTTAACATAAAACATAATGCATAAATAAATCTTTAGCACGTGCATAGCTTTTTGGGTTAGAAAGCCCACCTGGATGTTCCTTAGAGCTAAGGAACTAATTTGCTCATAGCCACCACCTATCCTCGTCTTCTAGATCCTCTCTTTTCCTTCTGCTCTTATCTCCTTCTCGATCTCATCTACCTCTTCTTTCTATAATAATTCAAATCTAATTAGCTTCTCATACTTAAATTTCATTCTTCTTATAATCTACTTTGATTATTATTTCGTATGCTTATAACTTATTCGGCTATTGCATCCTTCTATTCTAGTATCTCATTCATCATTTATCTTATTTATCATTACTTCACTTCTTAACTTACTAAACTAATAATTTCCAACTTCTACATACTTGGCTAATTCAATCTCATAACTTCACATTAGCCATCATATTCCTTCTTAATCTTAATCACTTAATCAAATCTAACAAATACCATCTCTATATATGAAATTCAATTATGCCCTTCTTCTTAAGAGTCTTACATCTTAATGTGGGATTGAGTGTATCTTCAATTTCTTGATTCAATTATACTTAATGTAGCTCAATGATCTATAATGAACCATTACTTAGGCCAAATAACCTTAACATATACTTAAACTCATAAACTCCATAATTCACTAAATTTTGTTCATTCATTTCCAATGCTTGGAAAATTCCAAATAAATTAATCTAAGCATTATTCATACCATTGAACTCAAATATGATCTCAATTTAAGCAAATAAAATCAAAATCTTATAGAACTCATAAGCATAATTTTCGGTCATTACCCCATCATTCAAGAGACTTGGATTTTGCTCTAATTTCTTGTTCTAATCATGCTTATGGAGGTCTAATGATACTTATTCATACTTAATTCAAGCAAATTCATCCAAATTACACAACTTCAAATTAGGGTTCATGTAGAAGAATTTAGGGGAAATCTAATTACTCATCATATCTTGAAATTCTTTTCAAATTCTTACCTAAATCATGATTCTCTACCCATTTCATGTCACATATATGGAAATTAACATCATATCTCATTAGTTATGAAACACAACTTATCATAGATAAAAACATGAACTTTCTTCCATTTCTACAACCTAAAGAGGTAAGAAGATGGCTAATTACCTCAAAGATGTCTTCTTCTTCAAAAATTGGACTTGAAACTAGCTTAAAAATGGAGTTATGGAAGGAAAGAATTTTTTGGCTATGGAGTCTAAGGGGGCACGGTTTTGGTGGAGAGAAATAAGGTAGAAGATGGTGAAAATTGGTAAGAGAGGTGTCTTATATCTTAAGTATAAGATATTTATTTAATTAATTAATTAAATAATTATATACACAACTCTAGGAGCTTCTAGAAGGTCCCATCTTCTCGGTTTTCGTGCATCGAGATTTTAATGCTGGATGACTCATCTCGACACAAGGAATCCACCGGTTCAGACCGTTCGTGATTCCGAGTTCATTTGAACAAATTATGCGAGTTTTAAGATACCGAATGAATTTAATTAAATAAATTCCTTCTCAAAACCATATTTTCTAACAAAATCTTTATAATAATCTCTTCTATATACCTTAGAAAATTGAGCATAATTTGTAGGTTCTACTACAGCTGTCGGATTCTCAATCCGAATTTTAACCGAAAACTTATTTAATTATTACCGAAATTGCAATAATAAATTTTTATTCTTTATTTTATCTGTTTTCTAGCTTAATGAAATTTCTAAATCCATTTTTCTATGTTATCTAATAGATAAAAATTTTCTCTTCTGAGGCGTATGCTTCGTCTGAGTTTATTCTATCTCAACCCCTTTCTTTTATCTCTAATATGGAATTAATAAATTCCATTTTCTTTCTTAACGAAATAATCGTAATTCTTTCTTCTAAATCATATAATAGAGTCCTCGAACTCTTTTTTAATCTCATAATTATATTCTCTTACGGATGCATAGCCTTAATTAAGGTTTAATTACTTTTTAGTTATGGCTACAGTATTTCGGGGTATTACAAGTATAGACAGCAGAATAGGCAGCCACAGAACGCCAGAGCTTAGGCGATGAATCAAAAGCAACCTGAAGGAAATCGGGGAAACCTGACAGGTATGGGAATACTCCTCGACTTGCCAGTAATAATTTTATTTGATACTGGAGCATCCCATTGTTTCATTACCAAAGCATGCGTAGAGAACTTAGATCTTGAACCAGAACTAGTTGAGACAGCTATGAAGGTGTCTTCACCTTTAGGAGGAACTACTACGCTTACACACGCCTGCTCTAATCTACACTTGAACTTAGGATCATTTAAGATCGTAGCAAACGATCTTAGTGTCATCAACATGAACGATGTGGACATAATTTTAGGAATGGATTGGATAGCTAAAAACTACGCCACAATCTTTTGTAATGAGAGGCAAATCTCATTTCAACCTCCTGGTGAGGAACCCACTAGATTTCACGGGATTACCACGAATTGTAGAAAGACAGTTATCTCGGCACTACAAGCCGGGAAACTGGTAAAGAAAGGATGTTCAGCCTATCTCGTTTATCTAAGTGGAGAAGAAGGAGAAGAAAGAAGGATCGAAGATGTTGCTGTCGTGCGAGAATACCGAGATGTATTTCCTGAAGCACTACCGGGATTACCACCAAACTGCCAGCTGGAGTTCACGATAGACTTGGAACCAGGCTCGGCACCAGTATCAAAAGCACCCTACCGAATGGCGCCTAAGGAGTTAGAAGAACTTAAGATACAGCTTCAAGAGCTTTTGGATCTAGGTTTTATCAGACCTAGTGTATCGCCATGGGGAGCGCCAGTGCTGTTCGTGAAGAAGAAGGATGGAATGTTAAGGATGTGCATAGACTATAGAGGTCTAAACAAACTGACACTCAAGAACCGATATCCTTTGCCGAGGATAGACGACTTTTTTGATCAATTGAAAGGAGCAAACGTTTTCTCGAAGATAGATTTACGCTCAGGATACCACCAACTGAAGATTCGAACCGAAATATCCCTAAAATAGCTTTTCGAACACGGTATGGTCACTACGAGTTTGTAGTGATGCCGGTCGGATTAACCAATGCACCTGCAGTGTTGATGGACCTAATGAACCGAGTGTTTCATCCTTACCTAGACAAATTCGTCCTAGTATTCATAGATGATGTTCTCATATACTCGAAGAGTGAAGAAGAACATGAGAAACATCTAAGAATTATCTTGGAAGCCCTCCGGAACGAGAAGTTCTATGCCAAATTCAGTAAGTGCGAATTCTGGCTTAGAGAGGTAACTTTCCTTGGACATATTGTGTCATCAGAAGGAATCAAGGTGGACCCTACAAAAGTAGAAGCAGTGCGAGATTGGAAGTCACCGACCACTCCTAACGAAATCAGAAGTTTCTTAGGATTGGCGGGATGTTACCGAAGATATAGAGGGATTTTATAAGATAGCGAGACCAATGACACAACTGTTGAAGGACAAGTTGACGACAGCCCTAGTCTTAGCTGTCCCAGAACCAAACAAGAATGGATTAGGCTGTGTACTGATGCTGGAAGGGAAGGTGATAGCCTATGCATCGCGACAACTCAGGCCACATGAGCTTAACTATCCCACTCATGATCTGGAACTAGCTGCAGTAGTGCATACTTTGAAAATTTGGAGACACCATCTTTACGGAGTTCGGTGTGAAATTTTCACGGATCACAAAAGTCTCAAGTATTTCTTCGAGCAGAAGGATCTTAACATGAGACAGAGGAGATGGGTATAGTTAGTAAAGGATTATGACTGCGGTATCAACTACCATCCGGGCAAAGCTAATGTAGTAGCGGATGCTCTGAGTCGTAAAAGCTCATCAAAGATTGCATTTCTACTAACTCAAGAGGCAGACCTTTTAAGAGAGTTCAGTAAGATGAACTTAGAAGTTCTACAACCTCTCGAAACTGTAGAAGGAGTTCTTGCCACCTTAGTGATAGAACCAGACCTGAGAGGTCGAGTTCTAGAAGCACAAAGGATGGATGAGAAATTTGAGAAGTTACGGCTCAAGGTGAGAAATAAAGATGTCACGAACTATAGAGAAGAAGCTGACAACATCATCACCCTTGAGGGAAGATTTTGCATTCCACACAATGAGAAGCTCAAGGATGAAATCATGAGTGAAGCACATGATACGCCCTATACCGCTCACTCGGGGAGTACAAAGAGGTACCAAGACCTGAAGAAGAAATTATGGTGGGACGGTATGAAACGAGACATAGCTTCTTTCGTGGAGAAATGTTTAGCTTGTCAACAAGTGAAAGCATTACACCAAAGACCCTATGGGAAACTACAGCCGTTGGAGATCCCAGAATGGAAATGGGAGCATATAACGATGGATTTTGTGACTGGATTATCCAAATCTAAGAGAGGAAATACTGCTATTTGGGTAATAGTAGATCGGCTCACAAAATCTGCTCATTTTATACCCATAATGATCACGTACGGTTCAGATAAGTTAGCTCAATTATACGTGCGAGAAATCATATGCCTGCACGGTGTACCTGTCTCGATAACATCAGATCGAGACTCGAAGTTTACATCTAGATTCTGGATAAGCTTACAGAAAGAGTTAGGTACGAGGTTAAATTTTAGTACTGCCTTTCATCCACAAACTGATGGACAGTCCGAAAGGACTATTCAAACTCTGGAGGACATGTTGAGAACCGTGATTCTCGACAGAGGCGGAAGTTGGGAAGCAGTACTACCATTAATTAAGTTTTCTTATAACAATAGTTATCAAGCTACCATAGCAATGGCACCATACGAAGCACTTTATGGAAGAAAGTGTAGGTCGCCATTGTATTGGGATGAAGTTGGAGAAAGAGCCATAGTGGGCCCAGACCCAGTCGGCGAAATGATAGAGATCGTTCGCCAGATTAGAGGAAGAATCAAAGAAGCACAAGACAGGCAGAAATCTTATGCCGACACTCGTAGAACCGAATTGCAATTCAAAGAAGGCGACCGAGTATTTCTAAAAGTATCTCCGTCCAAAGGGATAATTAGATTCGGCGTCAAAGGAAAACTACGACCTCGTTTTGTTGGACCCTACGAGATCCTAGAGAGGATAGGGTCAGTTGCTTATAAGCTGGCATTGCCGCCAAGTTTCGGGAATGTTCATAATGTATTTCACGCGTCGCAACTTAGAAAATACATATTTGACCCCAAACACGTCGTACATCAAGAAGAAATGGCTTTAAATCCCGATTTGACGTATGAGGAAAAACCCGAAGCTATTTTAGATTATAAGGCACAACAACTCCGAAGTAAATCCATTTCCTTAGTAAAAGTGTTATGGAGAAATCACGGACAAGAAGAAGCTACTTGGGAACTGGAGGATAAGATGAGAGAAAAGTATCCCCAATTATTCGATTAGAAAGTACAAATTTCGGGATGAAATTTTTGTTAAGAGGGGGAGGATGTAATGTCCCGCCTTTTTAATTATCAAACTAGGCGTTATCGAACGCGTTGTAATACAATCGGAGATAATAAAATATTGAACGTTTTAGTTAATTAATGAAAGTTTAATTTAATTAAAGAGGAGTTTTGTTTAAGATATTAAGTATTTAAAGATTTCTTGATTTATATATTAAGAAATGTTAATATTAGGGATATGTTTTACACTTTGGATTTATTTCATAAGTGTAAATATATGTGAGAGCTATAAATGATTTACTTGGGGATGCATACAACAATAAAGTTGTATGATTAAGATTTTAATATATATATA
>JAPKLX010000807.1:543-13935 GCA_026898415.1 Leonotis leonurus
AGATGTCTGAGGAGATCGCCTCCCTTCGTACACTCATCAATACCCTATTTGATGATGTCAAAAAGGGGGAAATCTCTGGAGGAAAAGGTGGAAAGGGAAGCAGCAAGGCGTCTGCTGAAGCAACAGCACCAGCACCAGAAGCACCTGTACCAGCATCAACCCAACCAAGAGCTACCACTCCTCCCAGACCAGACCCTACTCTTCTAGGATCAGAACCAGCTCAAACTACATCTGCAACCCCCAAAGACAAAGGCAAGAAGCCTATAGATGAAGGGGATCAGATAGCAGAGCTGCTGCTATTCGGAGTGAGCATGGATCAAGCGTGTGATCCAGTATTCAGAGCTCAATTTTACAAAGATCAGGCGGAGAGAGAGAGAAAGCTGGCTGCCCAGGAAGCCAAAGAGAAATCTTATCAAACACCTTTCTCCTCGCCTACATCTACTGAACGCTCACAGCAGCAGTCCTCTCAGTCAACAACCCAATCAAAGAAGAAGAAGAAGAAGTCCTTCTCCTGGAATCTGTCATTACAAAAACAGACGCCCAAAGATACATGGGTTCCAGAAGAGGACCAGATTGACTGGGAGAAAGTAAAGCAAGGGTTTATCTTGAATAGATATTTTTTGAAGGAGCCTACATACTCTGAATCAGTTCCTGATGAGGACTTCAACAGATATCTTGAGAATTTTGGTGACCAAGAGCTAATACAGAGGATCAGAATAGCTGCTTCTGATGCCAAAATCCAGCTGAAGGCACCTGAGAAAGAATTTATGATCTGCCCTATGATACCAGGCAGCAACTTACCTGACAAGACTTACATTCTCAACTACATCAACCAGCTGGCCAAAATCAAAGGATACAAGATAGATAACCATGATCCTAACTACGCCAGAGTTAGAGATGGGATATATGAAAGTATCCAGCTGGTTTCTGATGCACAGAGGGAGAAGATGAGGAAGGGTGGAGCTGCAAGATGGTTTTCATAGACAAATCTTTATATCTTCTGTTTTTGTCTCTTATGTTAATCTTTTGTACTCAACAATTCACACATCAATGAATTTGGAGTTTTTCTTATCTCTCTGTTATTTACTGTTATTTAACTTAAATAACAAATTAACCTGTCTGTCCAGAACATAATACAAGTAACATTGTTTTTACTAAGTGTGGTTTTGACATCATCAAAAAGGGGGAAACTGTTGGGAACCCCATAACATCTCTAAGTTTTGATGATGGTTTTTCAAAACACACTTGATATTATACATGTTCTGTACCTTCTATTTGGTTTCAGCATAACAGATAGTCGAAACTGGTTCAAACAGAACGATAGAAGATGTCTTGAACAGATGCTAAAACCAGCAAGTCTCAAGCAGAAGGCTGGAACAGAAAGCTGGAGCAGAAGACTAAGAATAGAGACATAACGCTAAAACCAGCAAGTCTCAAGTAGAAGGCTGGAACAGAAAACTAAGTCTCAAACCAGAGAATCTCAAACCAGCAAGTCTCAAGACAGAATGCTAAATCAGAGAGTCTCAAACCAGAGAGTCTCAAACCAGAAAGTCTCAAAATGAAGCTAGTCAACTTTGACAGAAAGCTAAAACCAGAAAGGGTTCAAACAGAAAGATGGAAGATGCTTCGAGCAGAAAGTACTCCACCAGAAAGAATTGTCTACCAGAAAGTAGTTCAACCAGAAAATGGTTAACGTATGCTCAACCAGAAAAGCATCTCAACCAGAAAGTCACTAGACCAGAAAGGATACATCCAGAAGGGTAGAAGCAAACCAGATAGAGCAGAACCAAATCTGTCAATGAAGCATTAAAGACTTTCCATTGAAGATTTGGAAACTGAATCACTGATTGACATGAAGAAGGAAAGCAATCACAGATGATCTGCTTACCAATCATAGAAGATTCAATCAACAACTCTACAAGGAAAGAAGCGTTATGACTGATTGGCAATTAACAAATCAAATCAACGCCAATCAACAAACGGCTAGAATTTCCAATTCAAAGCCTATATAAATTTGAAGATTTAAAGTCTGAAGACAAGAACAAGAATATTCACAAGCGCTATACAGCAGAAACACTTTCAAGCACTCTATCTCTAAATCAGACTTAAGCTTCAACCTGTTCGTGATCATAATCACACCAAACCACCTCGATTCAAGTCTGTCTTATCGAGAGAAGGAGATCTTTACTAGCTAGTAGTTTTCTAGTGGATTAACGTGAAGATAGCCTCTGATTACAGTAGTTTTCTGTAAGTTGTAAAGGGACACGACCCTTATTCGTGCATAAGTTTCAAACCAGTTTGTACTTGGAACTTGTGGCTCGTTCTCAGCGAGGTTAAATAAGAAGAGTATCCTAGTAGTGGATATCTAATCCAGTTTGGATTAGACCGTGGACGTAGGGGGTTTCCCGAACCACGTAAAAATAACTGTGTTATTTAAATTCTGCATTTTATATTCAGTTGTTTTTATTCTGCATCTATCATACTCATTCAAATCTGCATTCTTAATCAATTTCTTAAATACTCGATTAAGTCTTCAAAAGATTTTCATAACAAGAGCACTGACTAAGTCCACCATTATTCCGCACACAATACATAGTTAGGAAACAAGTTCACACTTGCTTTTTGCTTTGTATATCTCACTTGAGAGAATTTATCTGGATAGAATCTAATTGATTGAAAATCAATCTGTTCTATCACTTTGAGCAATCTGTAAACCAGAAAGCTTACATCTCTCTGATTAAATTAGTCAAGTAAACTGAAAAGTTTGCGTTTGGTGTATTCCCCCCCCCATACACCAAACCTTGCTCTTTCGGGACCAACAAGTGGTATCAGAGCAGTGGTTCATACGACCATTGTTTTGTTTTCACAAGGTTAATACCTGCGTGGTCAACTTGAATAGATCTAGAAAATCTTTTCATCATCTGCATATTATCTGTTATGGAATCATCTGTTATCAGGGCATGCGAAGAATTCTCCATCCAAGGTTACAGAGAATGGAGCTTCAGAATCAAGATGTGTCTCAAAGCTCATCACTGCCTGATGTGGAAGGTGATAGAAGAAGGACCTTTGGCTATTACAGAAGAAACCACTCGTATCACTGAGACAGGAGCAGTGAAGGAAACTGTACTGAAAGACCCCAGAAAGTATACTTCGGAAGAAAGAAGAGAAGCAAATCTTGATGATTTTGCTAAAGGAGTTATATCCAGTACTGTGAAAGGAGTTCATCTGGCCAAGATCCAAGATCTTGATACAGCCAAAGAAATGTGGGAAGCACTAAGAGATCTCAGCTTAGGATCTGAAGCTATGATCGAGAACAAGCTATCCCTAGCATGTAATAAGTTCGATGAATTCAAAATGAAGCCTGGAGAAACCATTGAACAAATGAAGAACAGGTTCACTGAAGTACTACTTGAAGTGTCTGCCTTCAAAAAGGATAAGTACACACAGAGAGAGAAGAACCTCAAGATTCTTAGAGCTTTACCACCAAGCTGGGAAATCTATTCAGCTATGCAACCTCTACGTGCTGATTTCAATGATCTGTCTGTAGAAGCACTATTTGATCATTTAGCTGTCCATGAATGTGATATCAGAAGGATACATGGACCAGATCATTCCTCCAGCAAGAAGAATGAAATTAGCACTAAGAAGGAGAAAGAGACTGCCTTCAAAGCGAAGTGCAAAACAGATGAATCAACTTCATCTACTGCATCAGAAGAAGGAGGATATGATAAGTTACTGAAAGAATTCTCATTGATTGCTAAGAGAATGGACAAGATGGAAGTCAGATCAAGAAAGTATCGAAGGTTCTACAAAGACAACAAGAGTAGATACCAGAAGAACAAAGAAGCAGAACGATCTGATGACAAAACAGAAAGAAGAGGTAATGGTAAAATCACTAATCCTACTGACTATACTTGCTATGGTTGTGGAAGAACAGGACACTTCAAGACAGATTGTCCTGACCTATCCAAAAGTCAGAGAGAAGAACTACGAGCTAAAAGGGACAGAAAGCTAAAAGCTCAACGTAAAGCTATGATAGCAGAAGAAAAGGAAGAAGATGATTCCAGCTCAAGCCATCTATCTGATAGTTCAACAGAAGATGATGAAGCATTCTTTGCTAAGGAAGAAGAAGACTGGGATGAATGCTTTGCAGGACTAGACAACGGTTTAGATGATGTAGAGGTAAACTCTTGCAACTCTAACTCATCAAATGATATCGACCTGGATCAGGAAATGGAAGATCAAGATGAATATTCATGGGATGAAGTTAATGAAATGTTCAAGAGCTACTCAAGTATCAAGAGACTTTTCAGAGAAGTTGTTGAAGAAAATAACAGATTGAAGAAAACTGAAGAGATATTGAGTAAAGCAAACACTAAATTCGTCGCTAACATCAATGATCTGGAAGAACAAATCAAGAGCAAAGACAGTGAGATTCATTCCTTGAACTCAAAAGTCAAAGATCTCATAAATAGGAATAACATTGCTGAAGAGAAGATCAAGAAAGGAAAAGAAATGATCTACAAGAGTGATGAACGTGCTAAACTGCTAATTAACATGCAGCAAAAGGGCACTTCTGGATTAGGATATCCAGGTCACACAGAAAAAGAAGCAGGTCCAATGAAATTCGTACCAGAAAGAAGTCAAATATCAGATCAAGTAATAAACTTGAAAAATAAGAAAGATCTTCCCCAGAAGATGATTGTTAAACAAGCTGTTAACAGACAATATCATCAAACAAAAGGACATCCTGCCTACTACACAGAATCCAAACAACAGACCAGAAATAAAGTCAACAGGACATCACAGAAGAAAGCAGAAAGCAAAGGATCAGAGAGATACCATCCATCTGCTCTTCACTCA
The DNA here is from genome assembly GCA_026898415.1 of Leonotis leonurus. Classification (NCBI taxonomy): domain Eukaryota; kingdom Viridiplantae; phylum Streptophyta; class Magnoliopsida; order Lamiales; family Lamiaceae; genus Leonotis; species Leonotis leonurus. The sequence continues at coordinate 5,407 of JAPKLX010000807.1, forward strand.
AAGTCCATTGTTGATGAAAATGGGAATATCATCACTAGCTACTTTACTGTTCCCAATTTAAAGTTATTCTGGATTCAAAAAGGGATCTTTGCTAATAACCAAGCACCCAGACAATAAAGGGTAGCTAAATCTATTTAATTGCAGGACCAGAAGGCTGCAAGAAGAAGTAAGATTGCAAAAGGAACAATCTGGATAATTGATAGTGGCTGTTCAAAACACATGACATGTGACAAGAACCTACTATCAGACTACATAGAGAAACCAGGACCTCATGTCACTTTTGGATGTAATTCAAAAGGATATACCAGAGGATATGGAAACATAAAAGTAGGCAAGACCACCATTTCAAATGTCTCGTATGTTGAAGGTCTCAGTCACAATCTGTTCTCTGTAAGTCAGTTCTGTACCAATGGTAATCAGATTATTTTCAATGCTAACAACTGTTTGGTTAAGAACAAGGAAGGAAATGAGATACTCCTTACCGGGAAATTGCAAGACAGATTATATATTGTGCAATGGGACAACCAGATAGAGACCTGTCTGGTCACAAAGACAGTGTCAGAAACTAGCTGGCTTTGGCATAAAAGATTAAGCCATCTCAACTTCAAATCAATCAATAAGATTGCACGAGAGAAACTAGTTGAAGGATTGCCAGAACAAGTCTATGACAAAAGTCACGTTTGTGAAGCATGTCAAGCAGGAAAGCAGACCAGATCATCCTTTTCTAGCAAATCTGCCCAGAGCTCAACCAGAATACTAGAATTACTACATTTAGACTTATTTGGTCCAGTCAAACCATTAAGCATAAATGGTAGGAAATATACTCTAGTCATCATTGATGATTATTCAAGATTTACTTGGGTAATATTCTTGCATAAGAAGAAAGAAACTCTGGAGAAGCTGCCAAATTTTCTCAACAAGATCACCAAGAAAAAGGAAGTTTCTGTTACCACAATCAGAACAGATCGTGGAACAGAATTCCTAAACCAGAAGGTTGAGGAATATTGCAACCAGATGGGTATCACTCACCAGACATCTGCTGCAAGAACTCCTCAACAGAATGGAGTAGTTGAGAGAAGAAACAGATCTTTAAAAGAAGCAGCTCGCACTATGCTCAACGCAACCAGACTGCCTAAGAAATTTTGGGCAGAAGCCATCTATACAGCATGCTACACCCAGAACAGATCAGTTGTCACCATCAGACATGGGAAGACACCCTACGAGATATGGAACAACAGAAAACCCAGGATTCATTATTTTCGTTCTTTTGGCTGTCTGTGTTACATACACAATAATGGGAAATCTCAGTTGAAAACTTTTGATAGCAAAGCTGATCTAGGAATATTCTTAGGGTATTCTGATGTTAGCAAAGCCTATAGAGTTTTTAACAAGAGGACTCACATTGTGGAAGTAACACCTCATATTGTTTTTGATGAATCTGTTATTAGTGACAGAGACCTAGATACTGATCAAACACAAGATCAGAACATAAACCCGAAAGCAAAAGAGATTCTGTTAGAAGACATTCTAATCTGGAATACATCAGAAGAGTATGAAGTTGAAGTTCCAAACAATGCTGAAGCAGTAAGCTTGCAGCAAGGGGGAACAGAACAAATAACACAGGCTACACCAGAGGACAATCAACCAGAAGGTGAAAATAATCTGAATGAACCAGAACCAGATCAACCAGAAGAATCAAGCAATACAAATGGTTGGAATAATGATCAAGAAGAACCAGAAGATGAAAATCCATTCCAAACTTCTCATCCAGAATTTGAGGACCCAACAAGTGAACCAGAACAGGAGACATCAGAAGAAGAGATGTCTAGCAGAAGGAAATGGATTCAAGAAAATCACCCTTCTGAACAGATTGTTGGGAACCCAACAGATAGAGTAAGAACTAGAAGAATGCATGGAGAAAGTGCACTTCTCAGTTGTTATCTGTCACGTGTTGAACCCTCTGACACCTATGAAGCACTTAGAGATGCAGACTGGGTCATAGCTATGCAAGAAGAACTCAACGAGTTCAAAAGAAACCAAGTCTGGTATATGGTTGACAGACCAAAACATCAAGGAGTGATAGGTGTAAAATGGGTATTTAAAAACAAACGAGATGAGAATGAAGAAGTAGTCAGAAATAAGGCTAGACTTGTTGCAAAGGGATACAATCAACAGGAGGGTATCGATTTCGATGAAACCTTTGCACCTGTGGCCAGATTGGAAGCAATCAGACTATTTCTGGCATATGCTGCATACAAGAGATTCAAAGTATACCAAATGGATGTTAAAAGTGCATTCCTTAATGGCATACTCGAAGAAGAAGTGTATGTTGAGCAACCACCTGGATTTGAAGAAGAAAATCCTGACCAAAGAGTATATAGACTAGTCAAAGCTGTCTATGGGTTGAAACAGGCACCCAGAGCGTGGTATGAAACATTATCAACATTCCTACTGGAATCAGGCTTCAGAAGAGGTTCTGTTGACAAGACACTGTTTATCATCAAAGTCAAAGAACATATTCTGCTGGTCCAGATATATGTCGATGACATAATCTTTGGATCACAATCTCCCTATCTGTGTGACAAATTTGCAGAACTAATGAAGAACAAATACCAGATGTCCATGATGGGTGAGATGAATTTCTTTTTAGGATTGCAGGTAAAACAATTACCAGATGGTATCTTTGTTAATCAAGCAAAGTACATCAACGATCTGCTAGTCAAGTTTGGAATGAAGGATAGCAGAACAGTAAAAATTCCAATGCAATCAAATGGAAAGATAGATCCAGACCCAGAAGGAAAACCAGCAAATATTACTCAATATAGAGGAATTATTGGCTCTCTGCTATACCTTACAGCAAGCCGTCCAGATATCACATATGCCGTTGGAGTTTGCGCCAGATATCAAGCCAATCCTAAAGAATCACACATGGAAGCTGCCAAAAAGATACTTAGATATCTTAAAGGCACAGCCAATATTGGTCTCTGGTATCCACAAGATGATAATTTTGAGCTTACAGGTTACTCTGATTCAGATTATGCAGGATGCAAACTGGACAGAAAGTCAACCTCTGGAACGTGTCAATTTCTTGGAAACAAGTTGATATCTTGGTTTTCAAAGAAACAGACATCTGTTGCTACATCAACCACAGAAGCAGAATATATGGCTGCTGGAAGCTGTTGTGCACAGATACTCTGGTTGAAACAGCAATTAAGAGATTATGAGATTGATGTAAAGGAGATACCTATATTCTGTGACAGCTCAAGTGCCATAGCTATAACACAGAATCCAGTACTCCACACAAGATGCAAACATGTCGATGTGAGACATCATTTTATTAGAGATCATGTAGAGAGAAAACACATCAAGATTGAGAAGATTCATACAGACATCCAACGTGCTGACATCTTAACTAAAGCATTACCGGATGAAAGATTTAAGATGCTATGTGGAAAACTTGGACTACTCAGTCTGGATGAACATGACCAGAAGACTACAAGATAGCCATGACCAGAAGGTTACCAGATAGTCATGACCAGAAGACTACCAGATAGTCATGACCAGAAGACTACAAGATAGCCATGACCAGAAGACTACCAGATAGTCATGACCAGAAGACTACCAGATAGTCAAGACCAGAAGACTACTAGATAGTCAAGACCAGAAGACTACCAGTTAGTCATGACCAGAAGGCTACCAGTTAGCTAATACCAGAAAGCTAATTACAAGAATGACAGAAAGCTCAGCTGAAATAAAATACACGTGGCATAATTTTATCAATTAATTGACGAAAAAGCCATGTGAAATTATTTCTTAAATGCTAAGTCAAGGGGGAACTTTTAAGGAAATTGAAGCGTCAAGATAAAAGACGTCACTCTCCTAGGTTACAGGATTGTAAAAGATATTTTTTACCCTAGATTTAATTAATCTTCTATTTTTATCATGATTAGCACAACCTTGGGAACTGGGATCGAGGAAATCCCTGCAAGAAACAGGAAAAAGGAAAGTTGCCAAAAGTGAGAGATACGCACACGCTCGCATATAGACCCTAGGATCTAGAGCGTTCATCTCACGCAAGGAAAGGCGGCAAAACAAATCTTGAAGCGGGAAAAATCTAAAAAGGGAGAAAATCTTTTCAACTCTTCGAATTTCTTTTCTCTTAAATTATTTTTATATATACGTGCGATATCTTCTCTAAACTGTTCACCTTCACTTTCATCGCACTGAGCACTCTCAAAATTCTAAGCACTTAAGCATTTCAAAATTCTCTGCATCTCTTCGCAAAAACATCTTTGCGTTTGACTATGGCACCTCAAACTTCACTCTTTCTGCAACACGTAGCTGAGGTTCAGAAATTTCTCTCACCTGAACCGTACGCTGTACTTGAAACCCATGGTTTTCGAAAGCTTGATGAAATTTTCGCAATGGTTAAACGCTGCAAAGGTTTTTAAATTTATTCAGTTTTACCATATCTGCAGTATGCTTGAAATATTACTTGTTTATGAACTGTTCTGAATTTGCTCCTCATAACTGTTCATATTACTCTGCTTGTGCTAGATACTCATATCGTTAATTTCAACTGATGTATATGCATATGCATTTGTTTTATTCTTGTGAGATTAGGTTTCTGCAATATTGTAACTGCTCATCCAAATATGTTCCTGGCAAAGCAAGTTGCCACATTCTATCTGACATGGCAAAATGACAAACATGGCTTTGAAGCCAATGTACTGATGCCAATTGGTGACAGAACAAGCAAGACCCCATACAATGTGATTGAAATGATTAATCAAACGTATAGAGTAAAGGACGAAGGTCTAGCTTTAGAAGATATCACGATGGCACAATTACAGGAGGCTGCTGAGATCATGTTGGTGATACCTATTTCTTATACTGGAAGGATGTTCCAGAGATCTCTACTTCAACCAGGATTCAAGCTCCTCTTAGAAATGGTTCAGAGGATTTTTCTCAACCACAGTGGCACTTACGATCAAGTCACACCTGAGAAATTCAGAATTCTCACAGCGGTTGTTCTCAACCTTCGAGTCAACTGGAGCAGAATCCTCTTTGAGCTGATGGCTAAAGAAGCAAAGCTCGTGACTTACTCAAAGGATAGCAAGGGCAGAGGAACTTCAGTGGAAGTTCGAAGAAACCTTCGCCATTCCACCAAGATAAGTCTGATGATTGAGCGATTTTTCACCCAGAAGGTCTGGGAAGATGCAGTCGAATTCAACACTGGTCATTCTATCCCAAAGGACCAGCACCAGCTGGAGATGTCTCTGGGACTCGCTCCTCAATTTTTCAACAAGATCCCTGATGAAGTGCACCGTGTTGCTGCACTGGAAATGGGTAGGTCTAACCCAACTTGGATGCCACCTACTAAAGGTGTGGAGAAGAAGAAGGAGAAGATAGTGAAAGAAAAGGCAGCACGTAAGCGAGGAAGTTATGTTGAGACAGAAACCTCTGCTTCTCTGCCAAAACAAAAGAAAAGAAGACTCCAGAAAGTGCAAGAGCCCTCTTCACCACCAGCACAGACAACAGAACAATCAGATATGCCAGCACATACAGAACATGAAACTGAGGCACCTCAGGCACCAGCAGAACACACAGAGAATCCTGCTACTGATGTGGAGCCAGACACAAGTCATCCGGAGAAAGATTTTTCTCCTGCCAGAACAGCTACTCCTTCTCCCAACCGAATGGACAGAATAAGTGAAGAAGAAGAAGAAGGAGAGTCCACTGATGAGGAGGAAGAGAAGAAGCGACAGGCTGAGAGTGTAATTAATCTGCTTGAGAATGAAGCAGAACACTCAGTGCTGCAAGACTTTCCTGGTATTCAATCCTTACCAGAGAGTTTGCATACAGCAAAGCGCGTCAAGTTCTACTTGCTGGTTAAAGACAGCGAGTACTACATTTTTGATGCCCTGCTTCAACTCAAGACGATAGACGATTTGAAGAAGGAAGAGGCAACCCTACTTAATCTGCTCCAGGTGTCCACAGTTCATGAAGTGAGAGCAGACTATTTTCAACTAATCTCAGACCACATGAAGCAGGAGGCAGCAGCACTGAAGATTGATCTGCCCCCACCTCATTCTGATGTCCGGATGGACAAAGCTGTACCAACAGAACAACATCAACAACCAGACCAAGGTGAACCTTCCACAAGACAGTTTCCCAAGAAAACACCTGTCATCGACCTTGATCTAAGTGATGACGAACCAGTGGGTCAGCATATTGGTGGAGAACCAACCAATGAAATATACACCCATGGTGTTGCTCAAAAATTGAAGAAACATGTGAATTTCTACACCATGGAAGAATTGTTGGAACGAGAGCCCAACACCTTCAACAATTTTCAGCTCGATAATCTGATCACTCTGCGAGTTGAAGATCACATGACCGATGTCTGCAACTCCATACAAGAGAAGGCCACTCAAATCCTTTCTGACTTTAATCAACATCAGAAGGATTATGTGAATGACATGGACAAGGATCTCAGAGGCAAACTCAGAAAGATTAGGGATGAACTGAACAAAAAGATGGATGACGATAGAGCAGCAACTGAAGCAGGTCAAGCAAGGATCAACCTCCGTCTAACTGGCATAGACGACAAAGCAGAAAAAGCCACTGCCTTGCTTGCTGACCTGCTGGCTAAACAAGATGAATCCATCAGTACTGCTGTTGACAAGAAAGGAACTGCACTCGCTGCTCAACTGAAGGAAGACACTGACCTGTCCATCCACTCCCATCTTGCTCTTTTTGAAAAAGAGAAATTTGTGGAGCTGATGCGGAAAAACCAGGTCGATGTCTTAAATGAGCTTCTGTATCCAACCCCTGAAGAATTTGAAAACCAGAGAAATCGACTAACTGCTGTTGAAGAACTCCAAGAGACATATGACAAGACTTTGTCAACAATGAACAGCAGGTTAGAGAAGAAAGTTGATGCCTCTGATCAGACAATCAACCATCTGCTTGGTTTTAAAGAAGATGCTGAAGAAAAAATGGCGAAGATGAATGAGGAGATCACCTCTTTACGTACACTCATCAATACCCTATTTGATGATGTCAAAAAGGGGGAAATCTCTGATGGAAAGGAAGGTAAGGGAGGAAAAACCAGCAAGGGCTTAACAGAAGCAGCAGATGCTGGAACAGAAACACCAGCACAAGAAGCACCTGTACCAGCAACTCAACCCAGACCAACCACACCTCCAAGACCTGATCCTACTCTTCTAGGATCAGAACCAGCTCAAACTACATCTCACACCCCCAAAGACAAAGGCAAGAAGCCTATAGATGAAGGGGATCAGATAGCAGAGTTGCTGCTTTTTGGAGTGAGCATGGATCAAGCCTGTGATCCAATGTTCAGAGCGCAGTTCTACAAGGAACAGGCAGAGAGGGAGAGGAAACTGGCTGCCCAGGAAGCTAAAGAGAAATCCTTCCAAACTCCCTTCTCTTCGCCTTCATCAACAGAGCGCTCGCAGCAACAATCATCTGCATCAACCACCCAGTCCAAAAAGAAGAAGAAGAAACCCTTCTCCTGGAACCTGTCATTACAGAAACAGACACCCAAAGATACATGGGTTCCAGAAGAGGATCAGATTGACTGGGAGAAAGTAAAGCAAGGTTTTATTTTGAATAGATATTTTTTGAAGGAGCCTACATATTCTGAAGCAACTCCAGATGAGGATTTCAACAGATACCTTGAGAATTTTGGTGATCAAGAGCTTATACAGAGAATCAGAAAAGCTGCTTCTGATGCCAAAATCCAGCTAAAGGCACCAGAGAAAGAATTCATGATCTGCCCAACTATACCAGGCAGTAATCTTCCAGACAAGACTTACATTCTTAACTACATCAACCAGCTGGCCAAGATCAAAGGATAAAAATAGATAATCATGATCCTAACTATGCCAGAGTTAGAGATGGGATCTATGAAAGCATCCAGCTGGTATCTGATGCACAGAGGGAAAAGATGAAGAAGGGAGGAGCAGCAAGATGGTTCTCTTAGATAGATCTTTGTATCTTCTGCTTCTGTCTCTCTGATTATTTCTGTTGATCTTTTGTACTCATCAATTCATACATCAATGAATTTGGAGTTCTCTTATCTCTCTGTTATTTACTGTTATTTAACTTAAATAACAATTAACCTAACTGTCCAGAACATGATACAAGTTACATTGTTTTCACTGACTAAGCGTGGTTTTGACATCATCAAAAAGGGGGAAATTGTTGGGAACCCCATAAAATACTCTAAGTTTTGATGATGCTCTTTCAAAATACACTTGGTATCATACATGTTCTGCACCTTTTCTCTTTAGTTTCAGCATAACAGATAGTCGAAACTGGTTCAAAGAGAATGATGGAAGATATCTCGGACAGATAAAACCAGCCAGTCTCAAACAGAAGGGTGGAGCAGAAGGCTGGAGCAGAAGGTCAAGTTTTAAGACAGAACGTTAACCAGCAAGTTTTAAGACAGAACGTTAACCAGCAAGTCTCAAGACAGAATGCTAAACCAGAGAGTCTCAAAAC
>JAPKLX010000807.1:13945-38228 GCA_026898415.1 Leonotis leonurus
GTCTCAAGACAGAATGCTAAACCAGAGAGTCTCAAAACCAGCAAGTCACAGACAGAATGCTCAATCAGAAAGTCTCAAACAGAAGATGAAGCTAATCAACTTTAACAGAAAGTTGAACCAGAAAAGCTTCAGGCAGAAAGATAGAAAATGCTTCAACCAGAAAGTACTTCTACCAGAAAGTACTCAACCAGAAAATGTCTAAGTCTATACTCAACCAGAAAGTCACTAGACCAGAGAGAACACAACCAGAAGGTCAGAAGCAAACCAGAAAGAGCAAAACCAAATCTGTCAAAGAAGCATTAAAGACTTTCCATCGAAGAAATAGAAACTGAATCACTGATTGACATGAAGAAGGAAAGCAATCACAGATGATCTGCTTTCCATACATAGAAGATTCAGTCAACAACTCTACAAGGAAAGAAGAGTTATGACTGATTGGCAATCTACAAATCAAATCACGCCAATCAACAAACGGCTAGAATTTCAAATTTAAGCCTATATATGTTTGAAGTTTCAAAGTCTGAAAATATGCAAGCGCTATACTGCAGAAATATTCTCAAGCACTCTATCTTCAAATCAGACAAAAGCTTCAAACCGTTCGTGATCGCAATCACACCTCGATTCAAGTCTGTCTTATCGAGAGAAGGAGATCTTTACTAGCTAGTAATTTTCTAGTGGATTAACGTGAAGATAGCCTCTGTTTACAGTAGTTTTCTGTAAGTTGTAAAGGGACACGACCCTTATTCGTGCATAAGTTTCAATAAGGTTTGTAATTGAAACTTGTGGCTCGTTCTCAGCGAGGTTAAATAAGAAGAGTATCCTAGTAGTGGATATCTAATCCAGTTTGGATTAGACCGTGGACGTAGGGGGTTTCCCGAACCACGTAAAAATAACTGTGCCATTTAAATTCTGCATTTATATTCAGTTGTTTTTATTCTGCATCTATCATACTCATTCAAATCTGCATTCTTAATCAACCTCTAAATACTCGATTAAGTTTTCAAAAGGTTTTCTTAACAAGAGCACCAACTAAGTCCACCATTATTCCGCACACAAAACATTGTTTGGAATCAAGTTCACACTTGCTTTCTGCTCTGTTTATCTCACGGGAGAGATCTTACTTGGATAGAACTTAATTGATTAGAAAATCACAGTGTTCTATCATCTAGAGCAATCTGTAATTCAGAAGGCTCACATCTCTCTGATTGAAATTGTCAAGTAAACTGAAAAGTTTGCATTTGGTGTATTCCCCCCCCCATACACCAAACCTTACTCTTTCGGGACCAACAGAATGTCTGCTCTCTGAATCTCAGTGTGTATTTTCTCAATCTGCACATGTTTTCTTTCAACATGGTCTCTTATAAAGTGATGTCTCACATCAACATGTTTGCATTTGGTATGCAAAACAGGATTCTATGTGATTGCTATAGCACTTGAGCTGTCACAGAAAATTGGTATTTCCTTGACATCAATCTCATAGTCTTTAAGCTGTTGTCTTAACCACAGTATTTGTGCACAACAACTTCCAGCTGCCATATATTCTGCCTCTGTAGTTGAAGTGGCAACTGATGTCTGTTTCTTAGAGAACCAAGAAATCAATTTATTTCCTAGAAACTGACATGTACCAGATGTTGACTTTCTGTCCAGTTTACATCCAGCGTAGTCTGAGTCAGTGTATCCAGTCAGCTTAAAATTGTCTTCACATGGATACCATAATCCTATATGGGCTGTTCCCTTAAGATATCTTAGTATCTTCTTAGCTGCTTCCATGTGAGACTCTTTGGGGTTTGCTTGATATCTAGCGCATACTCCTACTGCGAAAGTGATGTCAGGTCGACTGGCAGTTAGGTAGAGTAGTGATCCTATGATCCCTCTGTATTGTGTAATGTTAGCTGGTTTTCCTTCAGGATCTGGACCAATTTTCCCATTGGTCTGCATTGGGATTTTCACTGGATTACTGTCTTTTAATCCAAACTTGGCCAGCAGATCGTTGATGTATTTTGTCTGATTAATAAAGATACCATCTGGTAGCTGCTTGACCTGCAAACCTAAGAAGAAGCTCATTTCTCCCATCATGGACATTTGATACTTATTTTTCATAAGTTCAGCAAATTTGTCACACAGATAGGTAGATTGAGATCCAAAGATGATATCATCTACATAGATCTGGACTAAGAGGATGTTTTCTTTTACTTTGATAATAAACAAAGTCTTATCAACAGATCCTCTTCTGAATCCAGATTCTAGTAGAAAGGTCGATAAGGTCTCATACCAAGCTCTAGGGGCTTGTTTTAGACCATAGACTGCTTTAGCCAGTCTGTATACTTTCTGATCTGGATCTGCCTCTTCAAATCCAGGTGGCTGTTCCACATATACTTCTTCTTCAAGAATACCATTGAGGAAGGCACTTTTGACATCCATCTGGTATACCTTGAACCGTTTGTGAGCAGCATATGCTAGAAATAGCCTTATAGCTTCTAATCTGGCTACTGGTGCGAATGTTTCATCGAAATCAATGCCTTCTTGTTGATTATAGCCTTTAGCTACCAATCTGGCTTTGTTTCTGACTACTTCACCATTTTCATCCCATTTGTTTTTGAACACCCATTTTACACCTATTACTCATTGGTGTTTGGGTCTGTCCACGAGATACCAGACTTCATTTCTTTTGAACTCATTGAGTTCTTCTTGCATTGCTATTATCCAATCCGCATCTTGAAGTGCTTCATAAGCATCAGATGGTTCCATGCGAGAGAGATAACAGCTCAACAATGCACTTTCTCCATGCATTCTTCTAGTCTTCACACGATCTGATGGGTTCCCAACGATCTGTTCTGGTGGATGGTCTTCTATCCATCTTCTTCTCCTGGTCATTTCTTCATCAGATAACTCAGGATCAGGTTGATCTGTTGGTTCCTCAAATTCAGGGTGTGCTGTTGATGTAGCATGAAATGGATTCTCATCTGGGCTTTCTTCTGGATGTTGATCATCATTTGTAGTAATTGTATCATTGTCTTCTGTTGATGATCTGTTTTCATCCAGATTGGGTAGTGATATTCCCCCTTGCTGTATGATCTCCTCAGCAACAGGTGGAGTGATAACTTCTTCATCCTCACTCTTTGAATTCCAGATAAGAATATCTTCAAGTAAAAGTTCATTCATCCTTCTGGTAGTCACCTGATTTTCTGTCTGCTTTTCATCTAGTAATCTGTACTCAACAATAGACTCATCAAAAACAACATGAGGTGTTACTTCCACAATATGAGAATTCTTATTGTAGACTCGATAAGCTTTACTGACATCAGAATATCCTAAGAATATTCCAGGATCAGTTTTGCTATCAAAAGTTTTCAACTGTGATTTCCCATTATTGTGTAACATAAACAGCCAAAAGTTCTAAAATAAGAGATCTTAGGCTTCCTGCTGTTCCAAATCTCATATGGTGTTTTGCCATGTCTTATTGTGATGGATGATCTGTTTTGTGTATAACAGGCAGTGTAGATGGCTTCTGCCCAGAACTTCTTTGGTAGATTAGTTGAATTAAGCATTGTTCGTGCTACTTCTTTGAGTGATCTGTTTCTTCTTTCAACAACTCCATTCTGTTGGGGAGTTCGAGCAGCAGATGTTTGATGAGTGATTCCCATCTTGTTGCAGTATGCTTCAATCTTCTGGTTGAGAAATTTTGTTCCACGATCTGTTCTGATAGAGGTTATGCTCATCTCTTTCTGTTTAGTTATCTTGTGTAGAAAGTCAGGGAGCTTGTCTAGGGTTTCTTTCTTCTTTAGCAAAAAGATGACCCAAGTATATCTTGAGTAATCATCTATGATAACCAATGTGTACTTTCTCCCATTGATACTTAGTGGTTTGACTGGTCCAAACAGATCAAGGTGTAACAGCTCTAGTATCCTTGATGTTGAGTGAGCTGTTTTGCTTGTAAAGGATGATCTGGTTTGCTTTCCAGCTTGACAGGCATCACATATGTGATCTTTATCATACACTTGATCTGGTAGTCCTTCTACTAACCTCTCCTTGGCAATCCTATTGATTGATTTGAAATTAAGATGACTTAATCTCTTATGCCATAACCAGCTTGTTTCTGAAACAGTCTTAGTGACTAAGCAGGTCTCGATCTGATTTGTCCACTGGACAATATATAACTTATCCTGCAGTTTACCGGTAAGGAGTATTTCATATCCTTCCTTGTTCTTCACCAGACAGTTGTTAGTGTCAAAAACAATCTGATTACCATTAGCACAAAACTGACTTACAGAAAATAGATTGTGACTAAGACCCTCCACATATGACACATTTGTGATAGTGGTCTTGCCAACTCTGATGTTTCCATACCCTCTGGTATATCCTTTTGAATTGCATCCAAAAGTGACCTGTGGGCCTGGTTTCTCTATGTAATCTGCTAGCAGATTCTTATCACACGTCATGTGTTTTGAACAACCGCTATCTATAATCCAGATAGTTCCTCTTGCTATCTTACTCCTTCTTGCACTTCTTTGGTCCTGCAATTAATCACACTTAGATACCCTTTTAACGTTTGGGTGCTTGATTATTAGCAAACAATCCTTTTCGAATCCAGAACATTCTAGGGTTAGGAACAGTAATATAGCAGGTAATGTTATTTCCCTCATTATCTACTTTAGATACAGAGTGAATTTCAGATGGATGATATCTCTCTATTTCATCCTTCTTCAATCCTTTCTTAGTATGTACTGTTCTATTAACAATTTTTGTCCTGTTGACATTTGCTCTTTGAAGGTGTTCTGTTTCTGTGTAGTGAGCTGGTTGTCCCCTTGTTTGATGATACTGCCTGTTCTTTGCATCTTTTATTATCATCTTTTGAGGATAACCTTTCTGGTTTTTCAAGTCTTTCACTTGATCTGGTATTTGCTTCCTTTCTGGTACGAACGTTACAGTTCCAGAAGACTTTTCAGAGTGACCTGGATACCCTAATTCAGATGTGCCCTATTGTTGCAGATTGATTAGTAGCTTGGCACGCTCATCGCTCTTGTAAATCATTTCTCTTCCTTTCTTGATCTTTTCTCCAGCAACATTGTTTCTTGTAACCAGATCCTTAACTTTTGAGTTAAGTGTGTGGATCTCACTGTCTTTACTCTTGATCTGTTCTTCCAGATCGTTTATTTTAGTAACAAATTGAGTATTTGCTGTGCTTAAAATTTGCTCAACTTTCTTCAATTTGTCATTCTCTTCAACAACTTCTTTAAACAGCCTCTTGATACTTGAGTAGCTTTTGAACATCTCATCTATTTCATTCCCTGAGTATTCTGCTTGATCTTCACTTTCCTGTTCAAGATCATTATCATTGTCTGAGGAATTTGAGTAACAAGAATTTACCTCAACTTCATCTAGCCCGTTGTCCAATCCTACATAGCATTCATTCCAGCTTTCTTCATCGTCAGCAATGAAGGGTTCATCATTTTCTGATGAGCTGTCTGAGAAATGACTCGAGCTGCTTGAGTTCTGTTCAGCTATCATGGATTTGCGCTCATATTTAAGCTTTCGATCTCTTTTGGCTCTTAGCTCATCTCTTTGACTTCTGGACAGATCAGGGCAATCTGTTTTGAAGTGACCTGTTCTGCCACATTCAAAGCAGGTGTAGTCTGAAGAGCTAGAAGTCTTTGTAGTTTTAACAGTCTGCTTCTTAGGCTCGTTCTTGTCATCAGATCGATCATTGTCATACTTCTTGTTGAAGTTTCTCTTGTTATCTTTGTAGAAGCGTCTGTATTTCTTCGATCTGGTCTCCATCTTGTCCATTCGTTTGGCAATCATCGCAAACTCTTTTAAGAGTTTGTCATAGCCTTTCTCTTCATCTGGAGTAGCAGACTCAGAAGGATCATCTGGTTTGCTCTTCGCTTTGAAGGCTACCTCTTTGTCCTTCTTTGAGCTGTTTTCTGCCTTTTTGGACAGATGATCTGGTCCTCGAATTCTTTGAATGTCACACTCATGACCTTTGAGATGATCAAATAAGGCTTCAGTGGACAGATCATTGAAGTCTGCTCTTAGAGGTTGCATTGCTGCATAGATCTCCCAGCTTGGTGGAAGAGCTCTAAGAACTTTCATGTTCTTCTCCCTTTGAGTATATTTGTTCTTTTTGAACGCTGATATCTCAAGGAGAATTCCAGTGAATCTCATCTTCATCTGTTCTATTGTCTCGCCAGGTTTCATTTTGAATTCGTCATATTTGTTGCAGGCTAGAGACAGCTTATTCTCGATCATTACTTCAGATCCCAAAGCTAGGTCTCTTAAGGCTTCCCACATCTCTTTGGTAGTATCCAAATCTTGGATTTTGGCCAGATGTATGCCTTTGACCGTGCTGGAGATGATTCCTTTGGCAAAGTCATCAAGATTTGCTTCTCTCCTTTCTTCAGAGGTATATTTTCTGGGATCCTTTAGTACGGTTTCTTTAATCGCTCCTGTCTCAGTGATACGAGTAGTTTCTTCTGTAATTGCCAATGGCCCTTCCTCAATTACTTTCCACATTAAGCAATGTTGGGCTTTAAGGCACATTTTGATCCTGAAGCTCCATTCTCTATATCCTTGAATAGAGAATTCTTCGCAAGCCCTGATAACAGATGACTCCATAACAGATAGTATGCTAGTGAATGAAAAAAAGTTTTTCTAGATCTATTCAAGTAGACCACGCAGGTTTTAACCTTGTGAAACAAAACAATGGTCAGTTTGAACCTTGCTTTGATACCACTTGTTGGTCCCGAAAGAGCAAGGTTTGGTGTATGGGGGGGGGGAATACACCAAATACTAACTTTTCACTTTTACTTGACAATTTATAAGAGAGCTCAAGCTATTCTATACGAGAAATTGCTCGGCATTGACTAAACAGATTGATATGCAGATCAGTAGCTGATTTAGCCCAAACAGATTACTCTCTTAGTGAAAACACTTAGCAGATAATAAGAGTGATCTTATTACTTTCTGAGTGTAGAGTGAGTGCGGAATAATGGTGGATTAGTGATTGCTCTTGTTTTGAAAACCTTAAGTATTAACCAGATTGATTAGGGAGATTGATTGAGATGCAGATGGATGATAGTGCAAAGAGTTAGAGTAATAAACAACAGAGAATTAAAGAATGCAGAAATGTAAAGCACACGGTTGTTTAACGTGGTTCGGGAAAACCCTACGTCCACGATTTGGTCAAACCTAGACCAGATTATCCACAACTAGGATACTCTGCTTCTTTATACTCGTGGAGAACGAGTCACAAGTACCAATCACAACTAGAGTGATACTTATGCACGAATGAAGGGTCGTGTCCCTTTACAACAGATTACCTCTACGTTACCACTAGAAAACTACTAGCTAGCAGGGTGATCTTCTTTCTCTCGACAAGACAGACTTGAATCGAGGTGGTTGGTGTGATGTAGAATCACAAGATGTTGAAGCTCTAAGTCTGGAATGCAGAATGCTTGGAAGAATAATAGCAGAATTACTCGCGCGTGTGTTCACTATTTTTCCAGATTTTGTCTTCAACTATATAGGCATTGAATTTGAAATTCTAGCCGTTGTTGATTGGCGTGAGATAGATGGTATATTGCCAATCAATGGTTTCCATCATATCTGTTCTTGCCATATAGGAAAGGTTGACTCAATCTTTGATTTATGGAAAGCAGATTGCTAACGGTCTCTTTCCTTATATGTATAATCAAAGATCTACTTTCCAATCCCTGTTGGATGTATCTTGATCTTGACGTGGCAAGTGTATATGATGTGTAGGATGATGTCAGCTAATGGGTTGATGACTCAGTCGTTCTGGTTCCTCGCAGTAGGCATCGATCTGGTCATCGATCTGGTCGCTGTATGTTACAGCAGATCGATTCTTCTTTGGCATAAAACCTTGACTTCATCCTATTCTAAGTTGAGAATGACTTCTATAGGAATATTTCCTTTACATTTTAAGTCATCTTCTAATCTGTTCCTTAACAGAAATCACCTTATCTCTAGTGATCTATTTTTACACGAGAACAGTTTTAAGCTCTAACTAGCTAAGTGTGTTTCGAGATACCATCATCAACACTAAAACCTCAGGGTTCCCAACAGTGTGCTTTAATCAATTAGGCATAGGCACAGAACTTAGCTCTGTACACTACACGGGTTCGCAGGATAAATGTTTGTACCTTTGCCCTTTGGGTGCTGTTAGTATTACAACTTCTTTGGGGGAGAAAGGGTCAAAATGGCTAGAGCCATAACATTTTGTAGGGAACCCTCACAATATTTATTTTGATGATGATTGACGGGGCTCAGTTGTCATCACCCAGTCAAGATAAATATATAAGTTTTCGTATCCTTTACACTAGGTTCCGCTAGTGGTAAGTACATGGTCGATCTCACAGGGAGTTGGTGTACTCTCTCTTTCTATCATGATTTTATATACTATTATAAAGGGGCCTGCCTCGGGCAGGGAAGTAACCAAGACCTGAAATAAAATAAAAGAAAAGTAAAAAACAAAAAAGATACTTGGCTTGGGGTTCAACTTGTTAGGCATTGATCAACTCCTTGGTCATCGGTGCAAAGATTCTCGTTGCATACACATGTCATTGGTTAAAGGCGAGCGTAAGAATGATGTTTTACTCCTACCCCCAAACGCATCACTCAGACAACCCCCTTTTTAATCGTCACGTAACTACTGAAGCCCTGTCCAACATACCATTTCAGCCCAGAAGGTAAGGGTCATCCATCCCCTTATCCCCCTTGCCCATGATTGCTCCTGGACCAAGCTTACTCCAACATACGCAAATAGGCATTCGCGGGGAACACAACAACCATGGGCACACCATCTCAGACGCCCGTCCCATGGCGTCCCCACCAACATCACCATGTTGATTCCTCTGACTGGCAAGCAGGGAGTCACTAACACTTGGAGTTTCCAATTCACAGTGGTGACCTGACCTTGCCCAAGACTGCTACCATCCGGACAACACCGAGGACTTTATTAAGTTGTATAAAAATCAGATCCAACGCTTTAGGAACATACACATGCAACTACGTTGGCCAAGTTAGACCTCATAATGATAAGTTGATCTTAGCTAAACTTGTTTAACCCAAACCAAGTATTAAAATTACCTAGACATAAATAAAGGAAACGAAAAAGAAGAGATTAAAGTCGTAAACTTATTAAGGGTTAAATGAGTTGCGACTTGGTCTTCCATAGTGGCACTTTTGGAGTTTACGCGATGTCTTCGTTGAAAAATCTCGTCTTCATCATAACTCGTGGGTGTAAGGTATAGCTCTACATATTCGTTAATGGGTATATTCTCGTTCCTATTT
Organism: Leonotis leonurus; assembly: GCA_026898415.1. Lineage (NCBI taxonomy): Eukaryota > Viridiplantae > Streptophyta > Magnoliopsida > Lamiales > Lamiaceae > Leonotis > Leonotis leonurus. The sequence continues at coordinate 23,258 of JAPKLX010000807.1, forward strand.
AGTTTCATGAAGCATACTACCTTATTTTCAATACGGGTCTATTCTATCAAAAACAGTCATATCATAGAGTTCATCGCCATCTAGTTATATATAAAAGGGAGAGATCTTCATTCATCACATTGGTTTAGGATAGTACTAAGTAGACATTCTAATACACGTGAAAGTCATTTATTTTCGTCGTAAATTCTTCTAAACGAGATCATTTGTTTATCGAGGGATCTAGCTTAATTCAAGTTCTCTAGACCTGCGAGTATAAGTTCCAACTCTTCTACCTGTAACTTAACAATCAATAGTCCTTTCTTATAGTCTAATTCGAGAAATAAATTTCTCATATCATTATCATGATGGTCACAATATGCTATACGAGTTACAGTGCCACTATCTCCACATATGTGGTACTTTACGATTTTAGACATAGAAATAGCTTCGAAAATGGTCATCACGTCATCATAATTATAATTTCGATCTCAAGGGTTTCCTCTGTCCCTATCTTGATCATGTGAGCTTCCAATACATCAGTAAAATTACACGATTTAACCAGTGATCTTCTTAAACATTATCCATTTGATCTCAAGGGTTACTATGCCCCTATCTTGTTCACACAAACTTGTTCATGTCTCACATTACGGCCAAACATTACACTTTCAGAAGTGAATCAATATATCATGGAAACTTTTCAATGCTCAATTTCATGGGCAACTTCAAAATAAATGAATCTCATAGTTTCACACATGTAATCCATTAGAAAATTTCTCTTCATATAACATAACTCATACATGTCATTTTAAAAGCATTTGTAAATTATTTCGAAAACTTGGTATTCATTTAAAAACATTATTACCTTCTTTACTGAGACGGTGATGAACGCTACGAGGTGGCCGAAAAATTATTTAACTTTTAGAAATCTAGAGAAACAAATTCTTGACTCGAGAAATAATGGGAAAGAGTTTTAGTATCCAGAGCGAACCAAAGCTCTGATACCATCTGTAATGGCCCGACAGAAGGGAGCTACGCGGAATTTGAGATTCAATGAAATAAAAATTGGAATTGTTAATAGCACGAATAATAATATATGAATTGAAGAAGGGTAAACTTTAGGAATTTGGACACACTGGATACCACACGAGTTCAATGTATGAAGACATTGAACCGCAAAATATTGAAATAAATTAGATATATAAAAGGTTGAAAATATTGTATTGAAGGTCTACATGATAAGACCAAGAGTTTTAATACGAATGTCATTCACAAGATTAAAGAAAATGACAACATAATAAGTATCAATATGATATCATTATCACCTTGGTAATCGACATTTGTGAATAAGATATCCGATTAGGCCTACCTCGTCGCCAGCTCATCAGCGTCCTCCTAAAACCTAAAAAGACATTTGAAAAATATTTTGGACTGAGTACTAGTGTACTCAGTGTGAGTCGTTGCCCGACATTTTCAGTGAAAAACAATATAAATATTCATTTAAAGAATATTACATGCCCAACCATATGATGCATGGTGTTTTAAAACGAAAGCCCACCACACACATATTAAAACATACATTTTATCATCATATCGAGCTTGTCATCATTCTTTGCTCATTCACAGTGTTCCTCATTGCGACTAGACGGGGAAAACCGAAGTCTTCCGCGAATAATCTCCATTCGCCAAGACTTGGGTGTAATATCCCGTCTTTTAATCCTAAATAAATTTTCTAAAGCTCTAAAATTTCTCAAATTTCTCGTACTTGGATTAAACTTACGAGACCAATTTTTGATATCAGTTTGTGAATAACGAACATTTGTAGTAATTTAATAGTTAATGTCATCACTTAATCTGATTACATTTACGAGGAGGTCCATTGAGGGTGATTAATGCCTAATATGATTAGTGCCATTATTAGTATTAAATTAATAAAAATACTTATTTGTTAAAATGAGAAGTATGATTTATCAGATAATTATTTGTTTAAAATGAGAAGTATGATTAGTAATAATTAGTGTAATATGCAGTTATACATAAAGGAAAATAAAGATGTACTATATATATAAAAATATACGTAATATATATATATATATATAGTGTGATATACATAATAGACATGTGTAATACAGTAGAATGTCTCCAGTAGATGTAATATATATTTAGAATGTAATACATAAACTTCAACTAAGATGTAATATATATATAGACATACATAAAGCATTTGCGGGTAATTACAGTAGATAAAAAGCCAATGAACCGTAATCCATAAATCAGAACAAGCGTGCAACTGTTCAGCTTCTCCATAAATCAGAAACTAGCGTGCAACTGCTCCCTACTGATCCTAGCCACCAGTGACGCTCAAGCTTCAACCAATCACCATGACCTGCAAATCCAATAGATTAAGCAAGTGCATAAGGATTTGTACAGAATAGGGATGTAATCTTCTATATAAAGGGGAAGGATTTTAACATAAACCACACCCAAATATCATCCACACGAAGTGCTGCCAAAGTGAAACTAGGAGAGGAGCAAGGAGTGGGTACTGGAGGAGAGGAGTAGTTGAAGTCTAGAGGTAAATGACCTTCAACCCATAGCAATTAATATCCTCGTTCATATCTAGACTTATATACACTTCATAACTTCACTTCACTGTCTAGAAAGGGAAGTTTAAATGCTCCACAAACCAGAAGAAAGAAAACACCGATATAAGACTGGAGACAAATTGAAACTTAGATACTTAAATACTGAACTTAGGTGCTGTAGCTTTGAACTTAGCAGAGCATGTTCTTAACATAGGAAAAGTATACGTTTAAATTCTTATGTAAATTTTGATATGCAACTTATACAAATCTGAAATCTACGTAACAAGGAAAGGAGGAAAGAACAAGAAAATTACCTAGTAAATAAGGAAGAGGTAGTGCACGGCTGTTGCACCAGCCGTGAGCTTCCTCGAAGCAGCCTCGAACCACCTCGAATCGCCCCGAATGATCCCGAAACACCTCGGACAGACCCCGAGTAGCTTCGAGCCAATCCGGATAACTCCGGACAGCTCCGTATAACCTCGAATAACTCCTAAACAACCTCGAATCACTTCGAACAGCCCCGAAAGCTCTCGAACCATCCCGAACTAGCTCCGGATCACCCCGAATAGCCTCGGACGACGCCGAACAGCACTGGACAGACCTCGAATGGCCTCGGATTACTTTGAATGACTCCGGACGGCCTCGAACCAACCCCGAACCACCCCGAACCAATCCCGAATAGCTGCACCAACCCAGAATCACCCCAACCCAACCTGCAAATATAGACTACTCTCCAGATTCACTTAATTCACAAATCAGAGTCTGAAACCAACAATTTCACATCCAGAATAAATAGAACATAAGAATTATTCAACAACACAATTCACTCAAACATATAATTAGAAATTAGTAGTAAAGAGGTGGAAGAAAATAGAGAGCAGAGAGTTAAGGAAATTCTACCTAGGAATGAAACAAGGGCAGTGGCAGTGAGGGCGGTGCAGTGACGGGAATTCTGGGGGAAGAAACCTCCGCTGAGTTCCAGCTGAAGGAGGATGATAGCGCTGTGGAGAAGAGCAGCGGCGGTGCAGAGGGCGACGCAGCACCGGAGAAAGGCTGCTCTGTTTCTGGTCGCACGAGAAGAGCTGCGAAAGAGGCGACGCGGAGCTGGGGAGAGCCGAGAGGAAAGAGAGCGGCGCTGCGCTGAGGAGGAGCGAGACAGATGCAGCGGCGTTGCTGCATGCACTGCTGGGATCGGCTGTTGAACAAGAAGGGGGAGAACGATCGAGATTGGAGAGAGGCAGAGGATAGCCGAGAGAGAGAGAGAAGCGTGAATCTAATTTGAGTTAGAGTTGGGAAGATAGAGTGTTAAGTTTAGTCCAGGTTAAGAAATTGGAAAGATCTAGAAACTGGACCTGGGTGTTGGGCCAGGTCATACCAATAAATGGGCCGGGTTGTGAATTACAACTGGGCCTAGAATTAATTAAGTGTGGGCCGATTTAACCAAATAGCGAGCCCATCTAATTAGATTAAATGGGCTAGTTAGCATCCAAAATATCAAAGCTTAATTTAATTGGGCTCACTTAAATAAATTAAATGGACTAAATTGGTTGACTTTTGGGCTCACTTAAATAGATAAATTAGAGTAATAACATTTTAATAAACTAAGACTCAATTTAATTGGGCTAGTCCAATAAGAGAATCTTCAAGCAAAAATTTGGACAGTTAATTTATTAATTAGCAATTAAATTCTAAACTTGAATTTAATTGATGTATTAGGACTAAATTGATTAATTAGAAATTAGTCACCTAAGAAATGATTTAAAATAATGCTTAGATTATGTTAATAAAAATTTTATTTGCCAAGTAGAAATTTCTTATCACGATTTAAGGATCGAGATATTAAATTAGAAATACCACTAGTTATATTACCCAAATACTCATTTATTGGGTAAGGAAATTCCCGAATCATAAGGTGACTTAGAATTCATCAAACGACTCCTCTAGAAATACAACTCCTAGACTCGTATAATAGTCGAGTTTTAAAGACCCGAGAATAACTCTCATGATAACCAAGGATAGAAATTCCTTGCACTTAGAATTTATTTGATATACTCGAGTAATATATCTCACTCGAGATTCATATTAAAGGTTTCGACGAGAGGTCGGATCCGCATCACGAGAACAAGGCAAACACCAATCGAGACCATTCAAGTAGGCTTTTCTCACTCTATAAAAATATATGTGTGCATGCTTTCAAAATGAAATGAGATATTTTTCAAAGCACTGTCTTGCCATAAATGTTTTCGATTTATGTATGATGCCTATCTGTTATATGATAATCGAATTCGGGTTCCAGTGGGTTAGCGTCTCCACTCGAACTAGTGTACACAATGGACTGTGTGTCTGCGAAAGGTTGACCGGTCAAGTGTTTGTGGGAAGTGGCCACTTCCCCGACACATAGAAACTTCAAATATGGTTAAATACAAAGAACTAGGACTGCAGTCAAACTAGAACTTTCTCAAGAAATGATTTTGTGAACATAGGTGCTTTAGAGACAAAATCCCTATGATTCACTCGAATGGCTTGACAGTTATATATGCATGTGTGCGATTTCGGCACGTGTCTACTGAGTACAATTTGTACTCAGCCCTGCATGTATTTCTAAACGTGCAGGTTAAGAATGAAGAATACGTGGATGCTAGATCGTGCTTTTTGTTGAACTCCATAGTAGCTGACTCTTGGGGGTTCTACGTGTCTTCATACACGTAGAATTTTATTACGCGATCCTGCATATTCCGCTGCTAGACTTTTATGAGATAGATCCAAAACTAAACTCTCAATTCTGTTATGTAATGTAACGAGCTTACGACTCTAACTTCCCGATTTACGGGAATAGTCCTTACTTTTATGAGATAGATCCAAAACTAAACTCTCAATTCTGTTATGTTATGAAGGAAATATTATCGTCTTTCTCTTGTCATTTATTCTTTTTGTTGGTCATGTTCCCGACCTTACTAGAATTAGTAGGAAGCGGGCGTGACATTGGGAACCTGGCAAAGTTCACCCGATCCGGACTTTCCGTGTACACTACCTTGGCCGGATCTGGCTCAAGGCATAATTGTTAACTTACACCATTGGCAGCGCCAATCAATGGGTACGGTAATACCAATCCATCACATATTGGATACACGTGAGCATAATAAAAACACTTGGCATATAAATTCAAATTTTCAGAAAAAGCAGATCGAACTTATAACTCAAAATACCGTACAGTAAATAGACCCACACCTGTCACCGATGTATGGAGCTCACATTCCATTATAAAGGATAGATGATATTCCTCGGTAACACCCTATGTTGGATCGGGAGCGCCCATCAGAATTAACGTACTGGCCCCACACACCAACACTTTCTTTCCCAGCCTGCTTTGTCCTCACTGACAGGCTGACCCAGGACACTTCCCAGTAGGTCACCCATCATAGTATTGCTCCAAGCCAAGCACGCTTAACCTTGGAGTTTCTACTAAGGGGTCACCTTGAAAAGATGATGCACCATGTTGGTATGAGTAGTACTAATCAATTCATTTAACCTCTCGTCAACAATGGTAGTGCAGGCCCTTTTCGACTGAGGCAGGCCGCACTCCCATAAGTTCTCTCGGGTACGATACATGGAGGACCCCCCCTCCGGGAGGTGCTGGAGTCCACTTCCCAACACCCTACAAGATGAATCTCATGGCTGAGTATAAATCAAAAGTCTCTAACCTCTTCGCCAACCTTAAGCACTTCTAGTACTTCCTGAACTTAATGTCTAACCATTCTAACATCGACCTATGAGTTACGCGGTGATAATTATTTACAAAGACTCGTCTACTAACTACTTAAGATATTTTAATCTATTATTAGTCTTTTCCATTCGTCAATATATAAGGAGTAACACTTATCTCAATTACACGTGTATTGTACATAATCATATCGTTCGTCGACTTCGAGTAATGACGTGTTCCAACTTAATAGGATTTTGAATTCTCATTATACCTATTCGAAATAATCATGTCCTAAGTTTTACTTAAAAGTAATGGAATTCGTAATGGCTAATGAGTTGATATATGTTTGGACTTCCAATTGTGGTTCTTAGTGAAAACTTATGCATACACATTTTTTAGAAAGAAATTTCTCAAACTACTAATGATAAATTTGTATAATTTAAACAATAGCGTTTCAAAATTCCAAAGTCAATGATTTTCAAAAGAACATATTCAAAAACTCACTTTTGATAGCTATCAAGGATTAAAAATGATAGGTTATTCTTTCAAGACCTTTTACGACGATTTAAAACTTGAACTTTTGTTCGTCTATCAAACGAACTCTAATGAATGAGAAATTTTACACAAACACTAAAAAAAAAGTCATAAGAAGCATGACTTATAAACATTTTTGAGTTTCATTGAACCAATAATATAAAATATAATCACATAGTTTCGAAATCATTTTCACAAACACATAAATTCATATCATATGAGCAGTTGACTTTGAAAAATCATAATATATTGAAAATAACTCGAATTTAGTTGAATAAAATTTTAATATGAACCCAATGTCTTAAATTTGTATTTTCTACAAACAAAACATGTAAAATCATTTCAATTCTAGTTATCCCGAATTTTCAAAGTTAGACAAGTGCCCATATTTTCGCAGGAATTGACAGTTTGCACAACCATTTTGTAAAAATCGTAGTAAATTAGAAACATAACGAAATTGACTGATTCAAATTGAAGATTACTTCTAACACAATCTACTATTTAACTATGTTAACAAGACCAGAATTAGAATAATCATACTGTACATAAATGATGAGGCAGAAGTCGGGCAGAACCTTCAACATAAGAATGTAAAGGAAAATTTAATCCCCTAGTTCATCATGTTTCATTACCAACACAATATCAAACTACTAATCCTAAAATAAAATAACTATATTATCACATATTAACTCAAGCTAATTCATAATCCTACCCCATTCGGTCTAAAACGGTAAAGAGAAAGAATGACTACCTTATGAAAGAACTAAGGTGTGAAGGTGAAGCTTTCATGGTGGGTTTGCCGGAATTTTCCTCTCCTCGCCAGAGCTACCATCTTCTTGCTAGAGGATAGTTAAGAAAAAAAAAGGTAGAGAGAAGGGGTGAGAAGAGACAGATGTCAATGGAGAAAAGAGAATGTGGAAGAGTTCAAACTTACTATTTTGGACAAAAGTTTGGTCTTGCTTGGCTGCTTTCCAACCATTTTTTTGATGATTGGATCCCATAAATAGCATGTGCATGTTGAGAGGATGCTTTGGGTAAAATTTTGGCTTATTTGGTAGCCGGAAAATTTTTCCGGGGGCCGGCCGACAAGTTTCCTGTAATATGGTGTAGAGCATCTCTCTCTACACTCTTCTCTCTCTAAAATATGTGTAGGGTGAAAATGAGGAGAAAATAAGAAGGATGATTATTTATACCCACTTCGTCTTGAACTTTAAAAATTCACCGAACACTCCAACGATGTCCAATTTTTACGATCTTGGTGTCTACGGATTCGTCTCTATGAGCTCTATTATTAGGTAGTATAATCATGTGTCAAGAAAAATTATTTTTTCAAGTTACTCATGCGCAATCGTTATCGTTCTATAAATAGAATATATTAATTAAACCTTAAGATAAAATAACTAAAGTTTGTAAATACGTTAAAAAGAAACGAACATATTCCACCAAGATTTTCTTCATATAATAATAATAATATTATTATTAATTAATTTTCAAACAAACATATCTATTTTTTTTTTTTTGGGATTTTACATGTACTGAGTTTCTTAATCAGAAGATTGAAAAATATTGCAACCAGATGGGCATTACACATCAAACATTTGCCACAAGAACACCACAACAGAATGGAGTCGTAAAAAGGCGGAACAGATCGTTGAAGGAAGCAGCACGCACAATGTTAAATGCAACTAACCTACCCAAGAAGTTTTGGGCAGAGGCAATCAACACAGCGTGTTATACTTAGAACAGATCAGTTATCACTCACAGACATGGAAAAACTCCATATGAGATCTGGAACAATCGAAAACCAAGGATTAAGTATTTTCGTGCTTTTGGTTGTACGTGTAACATTCATAATAACGAGAAATTCCAAATGAAAACCTTTGATAGCAAAGCTGACCCTGGAGTATTCGTAAGATATTATGATATTAGCAAAGTTTATAGGGCTTACAATAGGAAAACTCATATTGTGGAAGTAACACCTCATATTGTTTTTTATGAATCTATTCTTGAATACAGGGAAACAGGTAAAGAACAGGTTCACAAACAGATGACTACTAGAAGCCCAGGAAGTATATTACTAGAAGACGTTCTGATCTGGAATCCACCAGAAGATGAACAGATTGATATTCAACCTACAGCTGAGACCATCGCATAGCAAGGGGGAAAAACTCACATTGAACCTTATCAGAACAGTCTAGTCCAACCTGAAGACAGTGAACCTGCTTAGAGTCAAATTGATGAATCAAATAGATTAATAACAGTTTGGATACCAACCTGGAGATTGACATGGAAAATGTATAGGCGCAGAACGTGGATTCAAGATCATTCCAAGAAAATTCATCAACACACCTAGAGTTTGAGGAACCCGCAGAAGAACCTAAACCTGGAATATTAGAAGAGGAGATGTATAGGCGCAAAACGTGGATGAAGATCATCCACCAGAACAGATTGTTGGGAAATGATACAGTCAACAAGAGGGTATAGATTTTGATGAAACATTCGCCCCTGTTGCTAGATTGGAAGCCATCAGATTATTCCTGGCATATGCAGCATACAAACATTTCCATGTATACCAAATGGATTTCAAGAGCGCATTTCTAAATGACATTCTGGAAGAAGAAGTGTATGTAGAGCAGCCATCTGGATTTGAAGAAGGAGATCCAGAACAGAAAGTCTACAGATTGATAAAAGCAGTTTATGGGTTGATGCAAGCTCCAAGAGCTTGGTATGAGACGTTGTTAACCTTTCTGCTGGAGTCAGGCTTTTGACGAGGCTCAATTGACAAAACATTATTCATCATGAAAGTCAAGGAACATATCCATTTAGTGCAAATTTACGTAGATGATATTATTTTGGGATCTCAATCTGGTGATTTATGTAATAAATTTAATGATCTAATAAAGAATAAATATCAAATGTCCATGATGGGCGAGATGAAATTCTTTTAGGATTGTAGGTTAAGCAGCTATCTGATGGAATATTAATAAATCAAGGGAAGTATGTACAAGACTTGATCACCAAGTTTGGAGTCAAAGATAGAAAACCTATTAAGATAGCAATGCAGATCAATGGGAAGATTGATCCAGATCCAGAGGGCAAACCAGCCAATATAACTCAATACAGGGGTATCATAGGCTCACTTTTATACCTAACTGCTAGTCGACCTGACATTACTTTTGTAGTTGGAGTTTGTGGAAGATACCAGGCCAATTCTAAAGAATCTCACATGGAAGCAACTAAGAAGATACTACGATATCTCAAAGGAACAACTCACATAGTTTTATGGTATCCATGTGGTGATAATTTTGAGTTAAGTGGTTATTCAGATTCTCCAAAGAGAAGCTGAGCGAGCTGAGAGAGAAAGCTTTTGATCCACCACCGTCACCACCCAGACAAGCACAACCAGCAAAGAAGAAAGGACCATTCAGAACACTTGCCAGCGTATTATTCTTGAAGAAGAAAACCCCACGAGATCCCTAGGTAGCAAATGGAGATCAGGACGAGTGGGAGCTTATTAAAACATGATTCATTTTGAATAGATACTTTTTGAGAGAACCTGCCTATTCTCATCAGCCAGCTGATGAAGACTTCAAGCAGTATGTCGATGATGACAAGGACATGGAGCTTGTCCACAGAGTGAATTCAGCAGCACAAGCAGCTTGAGTGGTGCTTAAGGCACCAGAAAGGGAGTACATGCAATGTCAACTTATTCTAGGGAGCACGATGTCAGATAAGACGGAGATTCTCAAGTGCATCAATCTGATTGCTCAAGCCAGAGGATACAAGATTTACAATCATGACCCCGACTATGCAAGAGTAAGAGATGGAATCTATGAAAGCGTTCATCTGATCTCAGATGAGAGAAAGAAGCAAATGAAGGAGGAGGCAAAACATAAGAAGATACCAGCGGGTAAATGATTTTAATTATATATCATGTAAACCTGCCTTTATTTTGCGTGTCTAGTTATTTATTCTCTGGACTAACCATCATTTAACCTGTATGAGCTGATCTGATATGTATATATCTTTGATGGGTTATCTGATGACAATACCTCTTTGTATAGAACTCAATTTTAATGCCTTTTATAATAAATTATAACGAGATTAACCCATCTGGTATTTAAACCAGATTGCTTTTAATGCTTTATTTAGGGTTATATTCTAAAGTTTGGTTTTGACATCATCAAAAAGGGGAAAATTGTTGGAAACCCTCAAAATATTTTATTTTGATGATGATCTTTCAATACAACACTTAGATTTATTTTAAGTATTGCTCAGATTGTAACAAGGAGATCATTTTCTTCATAAGTGAACATGATAGGGAGCCAACCTGTCTTTCGTTTTAGCGTTGGTATGTTATAAAGAAAAGACTAAGTTATAAAGTCTTATCTAAAGAAAGACAACCTCTTAGACAAGGTTAGCTGATGACTAAAGTTGTAAAGGATTCAAATACGGTAAGTATTATGTCTTATAAGAAGACATCTGTTTAGATAGTCTTCAGATATTGGAAGTAGACCATCGAACCTGAAGCAAGCAGATAAGGTCACTCAACCTAGACCTAACCTATTCCACTCCCAGCTGTTCTTATCAACCTGAGGAGCAAACCTGGACCAAACAACCTCGCTGGTAGTGAACCTGACCTGACCAGCCCGATGAGTGAACATGTCCCTTACAGATCACTAAATCAGAGATGATGTAATCTTCAGATATACAATGAGTCATCTGAAGTTTTGCAGAGTCATTTGATATTCTCAAAATCATCTGGGTATATACAATGCGTCACCCAAATGTACTTAGAGAGACTCTTAGTGCTATGCCACGTCACCATGATTTTCAAAGAAGGAAGGAGAATCAATCATAGTTCAAAAAGGGAAAGAGATCAATCAGCTATCTATTATCATAATCAAGGAGATCTCGTCAGATCTTTCTTTACATGGTAAGAGGATCAATTAGGGTTTTGAAATCCATGATTGACAAATCAACTTTTAATTCTTGCCAATCAACCCAACGGTCAGAATTAAAATTCTGAGCCTATAAAAGATGCGAACAACATCTGGAAAAATACACAACACACTTCATACGCACGATCATCATCTAATCTAAAGTGCAGAATTATTGTCGAGAAGTCTACTCAATATCGAAGGATCCAACGACGAAGATTTCTCATTCCAAAGTGTTCGAAGTCGTTCATGATTGTAATCACACCCAACCTTGATTCAAGTCTGTCTTATCGAGAAGGAGAGTTGATATATTCGCTAGCTTAGTAGTTTTCTAAGTGGATTAACGTGTAGGTATTGTAACAGATTTATCTGCAAGTTGTAAGGGACATGACCCTATTCGTGCACAAGTTTTCTTCTAGTTTTGATTAGAACTTGTGGATCTTTCTCAGTGAGTTTAAAGAAGAGAGTTATCCTAGTAGTGGATATCCAATCTAGTTTGATTGGACCGTGGATGTAGGGGGTTTCCTGAACCACGTAAAAAAAATTGTGCTCTTTACTTTACGCATATATCTTTCAGTTTTTTTATTCACTAACCCTTCACTTGCACTCAAACTTGCATTGCTTTAATCAACTCTTAATATATTGGGCTAAGTGTTCACAAAGGTTATCATATAAGAGCAACAAACTAAGTCCACCATATTCCTCACACTACACAGCTTAAGATACAAGATCGCTCTTCTTTCTTACTTGCGTAACTCACGAGAGAGAACTTGTCTGGAAAGATCGAGAGTGAACTTGGTCTGTCAACTCAAGTAATCTCCGTTCGAGAAAGCTTAATCTCTCTAGTTAACTTACCAAGTAAACTGAAAAATTGGTATTTGGTGAATTCCCCCCCCCCCTCCCCATTCATGAAACCTTACTCTTTTGGGACCAACAAATTTTTAATTGTAGACACGTCTTCTGCTTATAAAGAAATTTTGGGAAGACCCACCCTGAGTGCCTTGTAAGCGATAGTGTCCACATATTATATGAAGATAAAATTCCCTGTGGGAAACATTGTACGACAGCTAATTGGTAACCAAGATGTGTCTCAAAAATGTTACATGCAAGAAGTAAAAGTGGGGATGTTGGTCCCGAAAGAGCAGGATTGGTGTATGGGGGGGGGGGGGAATACACCAATTCAAAGTTTTAGGGTTTTCCTATTTTAAGATTAAGTTATAAGGCTTAAGCACACTTAATAGATAAGATAACTTAGAGTAGTAAAATAAGTCTTCTTGTTAGGAAGACTCAATCTTACTCAAATAACACCTTATGCGTACAAATAACACCCTGAGTGCCTTGTAAGCGATAGTGTCCACAAATACAAATTAAACTTGATTAAAGTTGTGTGTGGAATTTGATGGTTAATGCTCTTTATAATGTGAAAACATTTTCTTGCTTGTAGATATTATCAAACTAGTTTTGAATGCAAGAGTATGAAGAAGAAGATAAAGAAGTAAATAAGAATTAAAGAACGGAAATAGTTAATGTGGTTCGGGATAAACTTTCCCTACGTCCACGGCTCGATCAAGTCTAGACCGAAAATCCACTAACTTTCTCCTTTCTTTTTACTCACTGAGTACGAGCCACAAGAATTATCAGAACTAGATAATTTCTTGTGATGACAAATCTTCTTCCTAAGATTGATAACTACAATCTTGGATTACAACTGGACCAATTCTAGATACTAACTTTGGGTTTTGTAAAAATAGTTTTCCAGAAAAGTAACCTTCAACAATAGTAAACACTAGAGAGAATTCTGAGATGAGTGGAAGTATTTATGAACATTGAGAGCTTGAAGATTTTTGAGCAGAGTAATGGAATTATGATAAGTTGAATTCTCGTACCCTTTTCTGGAGGTGAAGGTTGTATTTATAGAACTATTGCAGGAACTATCCGTTAGAGAGGGAGAAGTACTTCCTCTTCGCATTAATGACTGCATTAAATGCATGACAGTGTTGTTGATACACGCACTGCCATATGAGAGTCTTGTTCCACCTTTCACGCGATTTCCCAGTGTATTGCCATACTGGGAATGGTTCACCGTAATGTAAATTGATATTCTCGTACTTCATTCCTTAAAGTATTGATGTGACAATACACCAAGTGGTTGACTAGTGACAAATTTAGGTATGTCGGCAGTCCACCATGATTACTGTGAGGAGCAGCTCGTTCTCGATGGAATAGCAGGTCGCTGTACATCAAGTTGTTCCTTCATAAGTTAATTGCTTTGGTTCCCAATTAACACTTATGAATTTATGTTAAACACTTAATATTTCTATGTAGAGGAAAGGAATGATGAGCAGGTCGTTTTTGACAAAAACGATCTGTTGCTTATCTTGTTAATGAGCTGCTATAGTCTTTTATTCTAGCTGATCATCCTCTAGTAATGTCTTCAAGTATAGAAGTATTATATCCTAGTTACAGTTTGATAATAAAGACAGATAGTTAACTTATCTAGTTGTTCCTTTTACGTGGAAGCTGTTTCTAAAGTCTAGAAATACAGATCGTTATAAGTAAATTTGAAACTTCAAACTACTTTTACATTTGTGATCTATAAAAATAAATTCTAGATATAAAAAACGAGAACAAATAATGTGGACAGCGAGCTGCAAGTATGTGAAGCAGATCGTTATTTTTACTAAAAACGATCTGCTCAATAATTTAGAAACTCACTGATTATATACAATTTAGAAAATATTTGTTATCTTAGTAATCATTGTGTCCAGGAAGGCTTTTAGAAGAATAATAACGATCTGCTTCTTTAATACTTAAAGACTTTCCTTAAAAGATAACAATGACTACCTGGTCTTTTGAGATCATAAAAAACGACTAAGTGTTGTTTCGAGAAACATTATCAAAACACAAATAAATTTGTGGGGTTTCCAATAATTTCTCCGTTTTTGATGATGTCGAAACCACACTTTATAATTTTCTTTAGTGGAAAAACAATGGATTTAATATATAGCAGGCAGTTAAAATGCTTATAGATAAAACATTTAATAAGCATAATGTTGGGAACAACACAGATAATTTAAGTTTTGATGATGTTATCTTGAAAACACAATTGATATTATTCATGTTCTGTGTTATTTCTATTTGGTCTTCTTGCAACAGAAAGCAAGTCTAAACAACAGAAAGTTGAAACCAGCAAGTCTTAGACAGAAAGCTAATCCAGCAAGTCTTAGACAGAA
>JAPKLX010003094.1:0-11605 GCA_026898415.1 Leonotis leonurus
GAAGCAAAGGCTGGTGAGTATGTTGAGAAGGGAAGGTGTTTTGCTTGCCATAAAGTTGGTCGCATAAAAAAGAATTGCCCAGATAAGAACAAGAAACATGGAAAGGATCAAAATGCTAATGTGATAATTGCAACAAATGATGGTTATGATAGTGCTGAGGTTGTTGGAAGATTTGATGGTGGTTCTCTGCTGCTGGGAAACAATCAAACCTATAAAATAAAGGGTAGTGGCCCTATCAAGCTGAAACCTCATGATGGAGTGGAAAGAATAATCTCACATGTGAGGTTTATTCTAGAACTCAAAAAAAAAAATCTTATCTCATGGGCTCATTAAATTTTCTTTGTTATGCATTAAAACCATGGATGTGTTCATTTTGATTACTAGAGATGATAAGGCCCGGATGAAAGGAAAAAAGGGTAAATGGTTCGTATATTGTTGTTGGTAGTTCTATTGCTAGTTCATATTGAATGTTGTTATGAACAGCTATGATGGGGAAAAATGTTTTTTTAGGACCGTAATTATAGGGTAGTTGTAATTTAAGGACAATATGTTTTCGAGCTTGGAAAAGTAGGACAATATGTTTTTGGGCTTGGAAAAGTAGAAAAATATGTTTTCAGGCTTGGAAAAGTAGGACAATAATTTTGGAAAAGTAGGAAAAGTAGGACAATAACTTTGAAAAGTTGTAAATCTAGGCCAATTTTTTAAAGTTATTGTCCTACTTTTTCAAAAGTTATTGTCCTACTTTTCCAAAGTTATTGTCCTACTTTTCCTACTTTTCCAAAGTTATTGTACTACTTGTCCAAGCCTGAAAACATATTGTCCTACTTTTCCAAGCTTGAAAACATATTGTCCTACTTTTTCAAGCTCGAAAATATATTGTCTTACTTTTCTAACAACCCTATAATTACGGTCCTAAAAAAAAAATTTCCCAGCTATGATGCTATCTTGTGGCATAAAAGGTTAGGCCCCGCTTAGAGAAAATAGCCTTAATGAGCTTTCCGAATAAAAAGTGTTTGGAGAATCAAAGGTGATGAAATAATTTAATATTTTGACATTTGTTTAAAATATATAAGTGATGTGGAGCTGACGTGAAAGTTGATTTGATGCATATCCAAACTTCAAATTATCATTGGGGCTGAAGACAAACATGCCATATAAACCAAAATGGTGATTGGACTGTCATATCTTTGGTATATTTACTCAATAACAAATTTCAAATTAAAAATTTTAGATTTTCAAATGGATGAATTTAAAAATGAATAGATTTAAGAAATGATAAATATAAGAAGATATATATTTTAAATCATAAATTGTAAAAAGATGTGAGAAAAGAAAAAAAGTAAAGGAGTAAGGGAGAGAGATAAAACGAGATATTTTAATGAGAATTCAAAATCCCTCCATTTTAAACATGCATGACTCAAATCTAGATATTTGTAAATTCATTTTACTTATTTAGGGACAGTGATTATTTGTTTGTGAAAATCAACAGATTTCAAATCCATTTATCCAAATAGAGTCTTAAGTTATTTTTCAAATTAGATAACAAAAAATGGAAGATTGTTTTTTCAAGATAAAATTTAAAGGGGTGACAAAACGAGAATCATAAATGAAAACAATAATTTTTTAAGTTGAAAAAATGTTGACCATAACTTTTTTACATTGACAAGTTAAGAATCATTACTTTATGAATTGAGGCCAGATTCAATCAAAATTGAAGTCTATCCCAAATTGAGCCAATTGTGTTGATTTCAGCTGATTTATCTTCAATTTGCTGAATATTAAAGTTACAGTTCATATTTTGGAAAAGGGTAAAAAAATTCACATTTAGAAAAATTTTTGTATATAATTTTGAAATGTTTGGAGGGAATAATTTTAAAAAGAGGTTGCACTTTAATTTATTGACTTTAATGGAAGGAATAATCGAAATAATTAAGATGGATGATTTTGGCAAATAGGCTGTTGAAAATTGAATCGAGGGAATATTATTATTACACCAATATTTTATCAGAAATCAAGAAAATTCATCTAATTCGTATATACAAATATTTGTATAAGGCAGTATCATATATACAAAACAATTCTAATGGATAAATTGCACATGAAATTTTGTGCTCATGAATTTAGCAATTTTTTTAATATATATGGTCCCATAAAATTTTTTCGTTAAAACTAAGGGTATAACGTAGGATCAAATATGTTGAACCCAAATTCTTATACAGTCATATGTGCAATTTATTTTAAAGGATGAGACTAAATAAAAACAAAAAAAGAAGGTAAAACCATATTTGTTAGAATAAAATTTCTCATGCAATTTATCAATGGATTATAAACTTACCCAATTCATATATGGGTAAATGATATTAATTTTATTCAATTAAATGTGTCGAAAAATGGAAAATGATATTAATGACGAGTTACAACATCCCTAATATATATCAATGGAAAATGGAAATTGGAAAATGGAAAATGATATTAAACAACATTCCAACAGTTGCATCAAAATTCTACTTGTCAACTAACACATAAAGAAGGTTCCCTAAACCAAATGGAGTTCCAACTGTTGATACAATTATTTGCCTTTAACCAAGAGAAAGAAGAGATACGATTTTTTACCACGATGTCTTGTTCGTTCAGAATGCATCCTCTGAAGATGATCGAGTTTCTTAAGGACCAGATGTGTCAAACTGTACAATGCCAAATTAGAGCCCATGTGTTTCTCCTTTTAGGATCCATGCAGCTACAATGATTGACGAAGTGATCCAATTTAGTGCCTTGGACATTATAGATAACATCAAACCAGCCATAGATTTCCTCCCAAAATTTCAGGACTTTCGCACACTTGAAAAAGAGGTGATCAACATCTTCATCTTCGATGCCGCAAAGAACACAAGCTGTCGAAAAATTAATATTAAACGCACCTCGTTTCCGGAGATTAAGGATGGTAGGAATTCTATCTTGAACGAGCCTCCAGGAAAAAGAAGAGACTTTAAGCGGTACCGAGTAGCTCCAAATAATTCTCAGATCATCCCTCGAAGGAAGTGAAAAAACTGTGTATTCCTCAATATAATTATATGCCGACTTAACCGAATACATCCCAGAAGAAACTAGACCCCATCTCCATCGATCATTGTCCTTAGAGGTAGTTAGAAGGCTGACAATACAAGTTATTAACTCATATATTAATGTGTTCTATATATGCTTTTCTTTTCTTTTTTATCTTTTCCAACAGATGATCCATTTGGATGCATGGATTTGAAATCCGTGGATTTCACATACAAATAATCACTCTCTCCATTAATTTACAAATACTTAGATTTGAGTTATGTTTAAAATGGAGGAATTATAAATACTCTTCAAAACCATGTCATTTGAAATTCCTCCTCTCTACCCATTTTCATCTCTATCTCACCTTACTTTTTCATTTCTCCTCAATTACTTTATAGTTCTTAACTTGAAATATATGCTTTCTTACATTTATTTTTTTTTAAATCCATTTATTTTCAAATTCATTCGTCCAAATTGAGCCTAAAAGAATTTATAAATACATAGATTTGATTCATGTTTAAAATGGAGGGAATTAAAATCCCCACCAAAATTATGTCATTTAAAATATCTCCTCTATACCCCGCCCCTCCCCCCCCCCCCCCCCCCCCCCTATTCTCTCTCCTTTACTTTTTCATTCTCTCTCATCTTTTAACAATTCATGATTTGAAATATATATATATATGCCTCTTATATTTATTATTTTTAAATCCATTTAGTTTCAAGTACATCCATGTAGCATTAGATAAGATCAAATTATTTGATGGCATCAGAGTCTTTGACTCATACCATATCTTGATTCAAAATCTGCTGCTTAGTAGGCCTAGACCATGTGATTAAATTAATTTCATACTTTTTTATATACCAGTTCCGACTTTGGGATGTGGTATATTCTTTTCTAAATAATATGAAACGAGAAGTTGATAATGACAAGTAGGTAAGAAAATAGATGAAACAAAATACACTTAATTTAAATTTTTGGCTCAAATGCACCAAGCCTTAGTGCGCTCTTCCTATGGGTGGCCCATAAAAAAAATCAAGTGAGAATAGTGTGAAAAGTAATGAAAATAATAATAAAAAAGTAAATAGTAGTTTTAAAAAAAGAAGTAAAAAAGCAAATGAGAAACATATAAGGACGAACGAAAATAACAAAATGAAAACATATAATGAGAAGTGGGAGTACTATTTTAAACTACAATCTACTTTTTCACAAATACACTTTTCGAAAAAAAAAAAAACGTGAAAGCTATAATGGAATGGAGAGAGTGTATTTCTAATCAACAATTTAACATCATGAAATTGTATTTTCTTAGACTACTTATTCTGCTTTGATGTTAATTTCTGCTTCACCATCTTAATACTTAATTAAAACTTCACATTAATGAAACAATGAAGTGGAATAGGAGATTTGTTCTGATTTGTACTTTAAAAATTTTGTGGGAGAGACACGGTACTTAAAAATGTTAATTTACTACAAAATTGGAATTTTAGTTTCCATCGGATGGATTTAAAATCTGTGAATTTCACTTACAAATAACCACTCTCTAGTTAGTTAAATAAATTTACAAATATTTAAATTCGAGTCATGTTTAAAATGCATGGAATTTATTCTCATCAAAATCATGTCATTTAAAAAATCATCTCTATCCCTTCCAACCCCCTCCCTCTCGCATTCACTTTTAAAATGTAGGAAATTTAAATCCTTATCAAACCTATGTCATTTCAAACTCTCTCTCTCTCCCTCCTTCCCTCCCTCCTTTACTTTTTCTTTTTCCCCTCACATCTTTTTACAATTCATAATTTGAAATATATGTCTTGTTACATGTATTATTTTTAAATCCATTCATTTTTAAGTACATCCATTTAACTTAGATAAGATTGAATTATTTAAAGGTATATATCAGAGTCTTTGACTCATATCCTATCTTAATTCAAAATCCGCTACTTAGTAGGCTTAGACCCTATGATAAAATTAATTTCACACTTTTTTATATACCAGTTCAGACTTTTAGATATGATATATTCTTTTCTAAATCATATCAAAAGAGAAGTTAATAATGACAAGTAAGAGAATAGATGAAACAAAATACACTTAATTTAAAATTTTGTCTCAAATGCACAAAAACCTAGTGCGCTCTCACTGTGGCTGCCCACCAAATACCTGAAAATTAACTCTGGAGGGAAACACGCACTGCTTTCCTACACCTATATGAAGCTTACAAATCTTGCCTTAAACTCAGAATACACACACATGGAGAACAGCGCTGGAGCTCCAGATGCACCAAGGCCTCCGCAGAGGAGAGGGTCGACGCCGTTCCGGGGCGTCCGGATAATAAAGCCCTCCGGCAAGTACGGGGCAGAGATAACCGTGCCGGGGAAGAAGGAGAGCATGGCTGGGCACATTCGGGACCCGGAGGAGGCGGCGCTGGCCTACGACCAGGCTGCCCTGAGGTACGGCATCCCTGAAAGCCGGATGAACTTTCCGGCACCCCATCCATTTATACGCAGCCCGAGTTCGCCTAACTCGGAGGAGTCGTCTACTGAGGTGCCGACGGCGCCGTCGACTGATCAGCTGAATTCAAATGTTCCGCCTCCACAACGTTGATTGGTAGGCGCTGGTGTTTGCATGTACATCAGTTTGTGTGTTCTAGATAAATGGTGGTTTTTTTTTTTTTTTGTATTTTGTTTTATAAATGTTTTAATTGAATCTTCTCTTGCGCGCATATATATGATTTGTGTTGCTAATGTAATTGAGAATATAAGAGAGATGATTAAATTAAATCAAAATTAACGAATACTAATTTTGACTATCTGAGAATAGTGTTGCATTTTGTGCTATACTTAAATAATAGTTTTAATATCAAAATTACAGACGTTAATGTTCATGAACAGACGTTACTGTTGAATTTTGTTAGAAATTCAATTAATTACCACTATATATTTATTGAAGTGATTGAAAGTTGGAGGGCTGTATTGAAAAGTTGTGAATAGATTTGTAGGGAGTCTGTGTTGAAAGTTGGCAGACAAAGATTTCACCGATTAACAACGTGAGGCACCTACAATTAATTAATCCGAATATTATTCAGTATTGCACAGCGGCCATCGACATTTTTGCTTCTAAAAAAGAAGGTGGGCAAGGGACAATCTGATAATTATGAAAGGTGAGAAATGTAAGATTGTGTTTGGATGAGTAGTTTGATGTACAAAAAAATTTGAAAAATAATGAATTTCAAATGAAATTTCTCAAATTTAACTAAGTATTTGAAATTCCTCAAATTTAAATAAGAATTACCCTTAAAATTTAAGTAGGATGAATTTAGATTGTAGGTTTAAAATTCATAACTCAAATTCTTTTATTTAATACAACTTAAATTTTTTGATGGTATTGATTTTAATCCAAAAGAAGTGGTCTTGAGAATTAAATTATAAGAAAAATGACGATTTTGTCTCTGGAGATTTTTTTTTTAAGAGAAGCAAAATTTTATTAATTTGATGAGAGAATATATAGCTCTAATATGTACAACGTACACCATCCTTTCTATAATTACTACGTCAAGTTAATATTTTGATATAAAAATTTGGTTCACTAAGCCAATCAAAAAAAGAAATATTATGTTCTCTATTCCTAGATAGTTCTAAATTAACTATGTCCACACATTAAGCTTAATTTTGTAAAGAATCTCCTTCCAGTTGATTTCATTAAAGATTAAGTTGTTTCTTCTCTTCCATAACTAATATACCATTCAAGCCATAATGCCTTCCATGTTTCCTTGTATTTTTGTTTTACGTACCATCCCGTAATGGGATTGAAAATGGATCACCGCTGACTTGTTCCTACATAATTTGATCTTGTACATTCACAAAAACCCCTCCAAAACTTCCTTCGACTCTCCTTGCTATTCATGAAAATTTTACAAAGGATGGAGAAGTTCGCATTGATTCCTCCTCTATTTGTAGACGTCCAATGTAGCTATTCTGTTTTGCAGTAAAGCACCATGAGAGAGCAGAAATCTTCTTTGATGCAATTTTACCACCGCCAACCACTTATTATTTTCTACTTCAGCCCGTCTTTGTGTTAAAAATTTTTAAGATGATCTTGTGGAATAGCTTCTATCTTCTTCTCCTCGCACACGGTACATCCATCTTTAATACCAACCTGAAAGTTAAAATTGTTTATAAAAGACAACATTTCTTCAAGGGCTTGGATGTTTGCACTCTTTTTCCCTCGACCGGTTTATCCACAAGGGTGGTTCACGGCGAGGTTTTTAAAGAGGCACATCCATCGTTCATTTTTCCTCCTTTATCTGGGTTGTGGATTCTCTTTTCTTTTTTTTCTTTAATAATAGTACCATATTTCCCCCTCTCATTTTAGTCATACAATTACCGCCTCAAAACCTAAACCCAATTAACCGAATCATTTCCAAAAGAAATCTTATCTAATAGTGAACTCATTATTTGTATCAAATTTAAAAAATCTATGCCACTTATATTTAAAACACTCAGCTCTTATCTAATAGTGAACTTATTATTTGTATCAAAATTATAAAATCTATGCCACTTATATTTAAAACACTCAGCCCCCAGTTATGTCCCTAAAATTTAATCATACTCTCATCCCCTAACTTCCTAAAGTAATTCCTTCTATTAAATCCCAAAATTTTGTACTCTCATCCCCAACCATCACCCCCAATTACGTTAATTAAATCCCCCACCGACCAATTACTTCTCTTAATCAAAAAATATTCACAACTAAACTCCCAACCCCCATATTTAAAAACAATCACATATTCCCAAAGCTGCCCCTTCCTAATTTTCAATCTCCAAAGCTATTTTCCAAGCAAGGCCGTGCAAATTAAAACCATCAGTTTTTTCATGGCAAATTTTTTTCCAATTCACCCATGCAATTTTCCTAAAAAATTTCTGAAGGCTCATAAGGGTATTGATATATTTTGGTTGGGGCTTGAAGAAATGATAGGTAAGAGGTATAGGCATAGCGGAAAGAACGAAGTTCAAAATGTCAAACCACCAAGAAATTAAACACTATGAGTTCAAATGACTTTTAATATCTGTGGGCGTGGGTGGTTTTTTTTTTTCCAGATTTGGTCTCGTCCGCTAATTTACCTAATAATTTTTTTGGGACCAAAAGTGCAATTTGGCTATTCTCTTGAGATCAAAATTGCAATTCTCAGGTGACCAAATTTGCAATTTTCCCATTAAATATATTACTTAGTTTTGCTGCATCCCTGATATGCTGTACGTAGCTCGCGTTTCTAAATTCTCATGATTTTTTTTTATAAGTTAATTAGCATATTATGTTGCAACGATAAATAATTAGACTTCATATATAACGGTAGATTGTCTTGCTGATAATATTACTTGTATCATGTTAATCAAGATTTTATTTAATGTGTATTGGGCTGTGCATGATTTCTGAACAATAATTACAGAAATATTTCCTGCCTTCCCATTCACGTTTGAAGAAATAAAATCTGGAATTTAATTAAATTAAACTTGCTTATGAATTGAGGTTCTATTTTGACGACGATGTTCTCCATGACTTGTTTACGGAGGTAAATTGCACCTTTGGTCTCATTAGATCTTCTGTTTTCTTCTTAGTTCTTGTTTAGTATAAGTAGTGAACCGGTTGTTCTCAAATAGAACCGGCCGTGAGGAATTCTCAGATTCCTAACTAACAGAGTCAGGGAAAACAGTTGTATGCACATTCAGTTGAACATTGAGATTGAGTTACAAATGAATATTTAAGCTGGAATTCAGTTTAGGATTGATCTATTTTCATTTTTCGGTTGTAAACCTATCTTTTTTTCCATTTCATTTGGTTAATTTTACAGAATTCAATTAGCGAATTAGGGTTCATATATATATTTGAATATGAATCAGAAATTGAGTGATCCTTGATTGAAGCTTGTAATATGTAACTATCATTCATTGATTAGTAGAGTGACGTGCCCCATCCCATAGACGTTGATCGATTAACGATCGAACCACGTAAATTCGTTGTTGCAATTTCAATTTAGTTTTCTTGCTCTGCAATTTGATTTTACTGGATTTCTTTATGTGTTCTTCAACCTTGGTAATTGGATTTTGTCTTGTTGATCTTGTCTAACAAGTGGCGCCGTCTGTTGGAATTGATTCATACAATCTTCAAATATGGCTTCTACAAAGTTAGAGTTTGAGAAATCCACAGGGGTTAGTGACTTTAGGTTATAAAAGGTGAAGATGAAAGGCTCTTTTTACACATCATAGATTATCAATTGCTTTGAAGCAAGCTGAACAATGGCCATCATCCTCCTCTACTATTTATCCTTCTAAGAAGTAGAAGATTTTGGATAAAGCCCACAACACCACCTTCTTATGTTTGGGGGATAAACATCTTAGAGAGGTGTGAAGACTTTAATTGGTGTGTGGACAAAGCTGGAACAGATGTATCAAACTAAGTCTGTTACCTAGAAGTAGTTCATGAAGCAGAAATTGCTTTCCTTCAAGATGTCATATGAGAAGGATTTGATGAACAACCCGAGGAGTTCAACAAGGCAGTTTATGATCTTGAAAATCTTGAAGTGAAGATTGATGATGATGATAAAGCATTGATGCTCTTGAATTCTCTACCTAAATCTCTAGAGAATTCAAGGATGACTTATTATTTGGAAGAAAGGATCGGTGATCACCTGATGACATTGAAGTTGCACTAAAACAAAGTTCCTACAGTTGCAAGCAGAAAAGTAAGCCTCGGTCCAAGCTGAAGGTCTAAATGTCAAATTTAAGAAGGGAAAAAATTATTCCAGTGCAAGAAGAAAAACTCTGAAGCAAAGGCTGGTGAGTATGTTGAGAAGGGAAGGTGTTTTGCTTGCCATAAAGTTGGTCGCATAAAAAAGAATTGCCCAGATAAGAACAAGAAACATGGAAAGGATCAAAATGCTAATGTGATAATTGCAACAAATGATGGTTATGATAGTGCTGAGGTTGTTGGAAGATTTGATGGTGGTTCTCTGCTGCTGGGAAACAATCAAACCTATAAAATAAAGGGTAGTGGCCCTATCAAGCTGAAACCTCATGATGGAGTGGAAAGAATAATCTCACATGTGAGGTTTATTCTAGAACTCAAAAAAAAAAATCTTATCTCATGGGCTCATTAAATTTTCTTTGTTATGCATTAAAACCATGGATGTGTTCATTTTGATTACTAGAGATGATAAGGCCCGGATGAAAGGAAAAAAGGGTAAATGGTTCGTATATTGTTGTTGGTAGTTCTATTGCTAGTTCATATTGAATGTTGTTATGAACAGCTATGATGGGGAAAAATGTTTTTTTAGGACCGTAATTATAGGGTAGTTGTAATTTAAGGACAATATGTTTTCGAGCTTGGAAAAGTAGGACAATATGTTTTTGGGCTTGGAAAAGTAGAAAAATATGTTTTCAGGCTTGGAAAAGTAGGACAATAATTTTGGAAAAGTAGGAAAAGTAGGACAATAACTTTGAAAAGTTGTAAATCTAGGCCAATTTTTTAAAGTTATTGTCCTACTTTTTCAAAAGTTATTGTCCTACTTTTCCAAAGTTATTGTCCTACTTTTCCTACTTTTCCAAAGTTATTGTACTACTTGTCCAAGCCTGAAAACATATTGTCCTACTTTTCCAAGCTTGAAAACATATTGTCCTACTTTTTCAAGCTCGAAAATATATTGTCTTACTTTTCTAACAACCCTATAATTACGGTCCTAAAAAAAAAATTTCCCAGCTATGATGCTATCTTGTGGCATAAAAGGTTAGGCCCCGCTTAGAGAAAATAGCCTTAATGAGCTTTCCGAATAAAAAGTGTTTGGAGAATCAAAGGTGATGAAATAATTTAATATTTTGACATTTGTTTAAAATATATAAGTGATGTGGAGCTGACGTGAAAGTTGATTTGATGCATATCCAAACTTCAAATTATCATTGGGGCTGAAGACAAACATGCCATATAAACCAAAATGGTGATTGGACTGTCATATCTTTGGTATATTTACTCAATAACAAATTTCAAATTAAAAATTTTAGATTTTCAAATGGATGAATTTAAAAATGAATAGATTTAAGAAATGATAAATATAAGAAGATATATATTTTAAATCATAAATTGTAAAAAGATGTGAGAAAAGAAAAAAAGTAAAGGAGTAAGGGAGAGAGATAAAACGAGATATTTTAATGAGAATTCAAAATCCCTCCATTTTAAACATGCATGACTCAAATCTAGATATTTGTAAATTCATTTTACTTATTTAGGGACAGTGATTATTTGTTTGTGAAAATCAACAGATTTCAAATCCATTTATCCAAATAGAGTCTTAAGTTATTTTTCAAATTAGATAACAAAAAATGGAAGATTGTTTTTTCAAGATAAAATTTAAAGGGGTGACAAAACGAGAATCATAAATGAAAACAATAATTTTTTAAGTTGAAAAAATGTTGACCATAACTTTTTTACATTGACAAGTTAAGAATCATTACTTTATGAATTGAGGCCAGATTCAATCAAAATTGAAGTCTATCCCAAATTGAGCCAATTGTG
>JAPKLX010000476.1:0-28336 GCA_026898415.1 Leonotis leonurus
TACTAAATGTATGCTCTTGAATCTAAGAAACGTACAGATGAAAACTATAAAAAAATATCTCTATGAAAAACGTCTATCACTATCTGAAGATCTTCTAGTATTTATAGATAGACTTTTGTGGGCTTATTTGGGCTTAGATCCATAAACATAGCAATTGTCCACTTATCCACTCTTCTAGCACGTCCGTTTGTTGAGTCAGCAACGCTTCCTTGAAATGTGGAACAACTTCATGCGGTTGTTGACTGCTACATTTGTGGAACAAACTTCCCACTAGAGCTGTCAAATTTTTCGGGCCAGGCTGGGCCAGTCCGGAAATTTGATGGGCCAGCAAAATCTTAGCCCAGCCCAGCCCTTTACGGGCCACTAGGCCAAAAAGGCCCATATAATATTTAATTTTTAAATTAATAATTTTGGTGTCCAAATAAATTATTTAGAGTAATGAAACGGCATCTACAAGGCTACAATATTAGTGAAATTTGATTTATTAATAGTTATAAAATTAAATATTATGTAAAAATTATTATTATCAAAATAAAATAAAGATGGAGAGTAATAAAAAAAACACATGATACTATTTTCCTAAAACAAAAGTTACAAAACAAATAGCATAAAATTTAGTTAACCCTAAAATTAACTTTCTAAATAAATAAAATATACTCCCTCCGTTTTTTTAATAAGTGTCCTATTTCACTTTTTTTCTTGTTTCTAAATAAGTGTCCTATTTCAAAATTTTAGAGTATATTTATGACAATCTTCCAATTTTGCCCTTATTTAATACTTATTGGAATTTGATATTATTTGTATGAATGTATTTATTATGCTATTCAATAAATGGTATATAAGTAAAATTTTCATTTTATTGGTATGTGTGATTTAGTAAAATTGGACACTTATTAAAAAACTTAGGGAGTATATACTTAATTACCGGGCCATTATAGGGTTTTTTTGGCCCATGGCCCGTCGGGCCACCGGGCCGGGTAATTTAAGCCCGGGATTTTTTGGGCCATCAAATTTTTAGCCCAACCCAGCCCTAAATGCGGGTAGGCCGGGCCATTTCAGGCTGATTTTGACAGCTCTACTTCCCACTAGCATGATTCTCTCAAAAGTGTATTCTCTAGGTTCTCGCAAATTATTACGAGGTCGATTGCATGTAGCAAGCTAACCCTGGTCGGATCTCGATGTAAAGCTTAACATGACGTCTCTAATCCTAAGTGTTATTAAAACAAGAAAACGGAAATCCTAAACATACTATGACCATAAGATGTAATAATAAATAAATAAATATTAAAAGCAGCTAAACGAATCCCAACGGATTGAAGCTTTATGATAAGATGTTAAACTCATATTCAATGTCTAATTGATCATGCATCCATATTCGATTAAAAACGCCAAAGGTTGCTTAGCAAATTACTTTCGTATTAATACACTGAGCCGTGATCTTTACATTCGTAGACAGTTCACACCTCTAGTAATTACTTAATCTCATATAGAATATTATTCTTACGTTTTCGGTTCAGAATAATGTTGATTAACCCTAGGTCTTTTGTCAAGCAAAATGATCAATCTACTTAACATAAACATATGAATTCAATGGTGATCAAGCATTAAATTCCATACAAAACAAGTTAATTAAGGGCATAGATCAAACAAACATCAAGTAAGAACATAAACATCCAATCCTAGTAGGATCTAACCAAGCATCATATACAAGGTAGAATCACAAAAGGAAACCATAAGAAGGAAACTTACTAATTGAAACGTAAGAATCCAAAGTTGGAATCCACTTCAATCCATCGGAATTCTTAGATCCTAAACTAAGAAAGCAATAAAAACAAGTGTTTGAGAAAGTAAAATCTAGTTACATCCGAGTTGTGAGAGAGAGTCAGCAAATGACGCCAAAACGAGTTTAAAACTAGATTGGGAACTGCCAGCCAGAGGCGGCTGGAAAGCCAGCGGTTGCTAGCCTTGACCTTCTGACGCACAATTTCTGCAGAGCCAGCGGTCGCTGGCCTTGACCTTCTGTTCCACTGCAGCAGCATTCCCAGCGATCGCTGGCTGCACGGTCAGCTTCCTTGTGCTCGATTCCATCTTGTGCCATGCTTATCTTGCCTCTTCCTCGTTCAGCTCTGCTCCAACGACCTCGTCTGCACCAATCCTAGCCCAAATCATCATTTTTCACTTCATCCTACAACAGACATAATCAAACAAGAACCGGCGTAAAAACGAACTAAAATCAATACGAAAAACATAAAAACTAAGACCTAGACATGACAACACAATGAGCTAAAACGCAACAAAAACACACTAAACAACCGCTCATCTTTAGAATTAGTCCTTACTCCATCCTACGTGTGTTGCTCGATCACCGCTGAGTCAGCAATCCATGTGGTTGTAGTGTGGCCATTCCACGTCATACTGAGCTGGAGTCCCAGTCAGCAATCCTGTGAAGAAAGCAAAAACGCATGTGTTAGGTTAACATACGAATATAACACTTAGAAAAGAAACTAAACCTAACAGATCACTAGTAGAAAAATTAGCATAGACTACGGTTTTAAACCGTAGTCTATGAGCTTTTGAACCGTAGTCTATACTACCGTAGTGTATACTCATTGGTATACACTACGGTTCTCAAACCGTAGTCTATGTAGACAAAACCGTAGTGTATTCATATCAATTACTACAGTTCAACATTCAACCGTAGTGTATGTACCATTATACACTACAGTTTTTCATGTAACCGTAGTGTATGATATAGTATAGACTACGGTTTTGTGAAAAACCGTAGTGTATGATATAGTATAGACTACGGTTTTGTGAAAAACCGTAGTGTATGATATAGTATAGACTACGGTTTTGTGAAAAACCGTAGTGTATGAGCTTAAATAGACAACGCTTTTGAAACCGTAGTGTATCTCTTATTTTCTGTAGTCTATCATAAGCATAGACTACGGTTGTTTGAGAAAAACCGTAGTCTATACTATATTAACTAACCTTTTTATATAATTTATTTAATATAAATATATATTATATTTAATTTAAAATTAAATCTCAAATTAAAAATTAAAAAATATATAATGACAACAATAAGATTAAAGAATCCACAATTTCATTATATCAAAATAGATTCATAATGTAATACATCTAAAGAATAAACAATCATTTCATCCAAAATGTAATTAATTAAATACATGTTCTTCTCAGTTTCCTTCTCAGTTTCCTTCTTCATGACCTTAACCACTGCCATTTCAAAGTCCTCTTGAGTAACATGAACCCTTCTCTCCCTCAGAGCAAACATTCCGGCTTCAGTGCAGACAGCCTGCCAAATTAAACCACATATTTCACAGTTTGTTAGGGCAAAGAGCTTTAACCACTTTGGTTTGGAAAAGAAGCAACCATAATAAGCAAGTCCTAGTCTGAATCAATCAAGAAATGCCAGTTAAACTACATGGCTCAAGAGCGTGTTCAACTAAACAAAAGTCTATGGGTAGCCAAACCAACCAAAGAACACATTTAAACTTGTCCTATACCCTGAAAATGTGAGAATGCTTAAGCATGGTAAAATTAGAAATTTTCCCCACCGTTGCATGCAACAAATATATGCTACTCAAATTTAGGCAGTAAGTACCAACTCTAAGCTGCTAGATTATGATGTGGAGATATTTCAGATTCATAATGCAAAGATGGAGAAGAAAGAAACTCCGATTGGGACAAATCATAACCAAACTAGCGCCACAAGAGGCAGAACCTGTGACCAACACCGAAGAGCTTCTATCTTATTCAATAAATAAAAGAGGTAACCACTACATAACCAAAATATAGCAATTTACACTTAAAGATGGAAAAATGTCAGGTAACAATTGGAATACAAAATTTCAGAGCATCAAGTCCACTACATACATATATCAACGAATATGTAAATATATGATCAGAACGTGAACCACTTACATCTTCATTGGGATTTGGGAACTCAATCTTCCTATCAATTCTTCCAGATCTAAGAAGAGCTTGGTCCAGAATGTCAATTCTGTTGGTGGCCATCAATACCTATACAAGAATGCCAAGACATGGCAAGTATAACTGCTGATCAACTTATATGGCACGCATGCAGCTCAGAATTAGAAACCACAGAAAGGACATTTTCCATCATAGAGATAAATATACTATTTCACTGATATGAAAGTTGATGCCAAAATGTTTTTGCATTCAGATTTGATTCCCAGATAGAAAGGAAATCATACCTCTTTTTGTTGTCGAAGTTGTTTTAAATATGTTGACTGTTTCTTCCGTAGCTCCATAGAGAGAGAGTCTGAATGCCATATAGCTTAGGTAGAGTGTGTTCCAAAAGAGGAGGAAATGAGATTCCTATTATAATGTATAGGAGTAGTACTTATTTTATTTTTGAAGAAATCAATCAATTAATTTATTAAAGTAGCTAGCTAGATGGAAACTAAAAGAAACAAAGAAAAGAAAAGAAAAGAGTGAATTTCCAAGCTAGATTTCATGGGGACAATATCATATCTAATTCCTTTTTTGGGTGAGTATAATGATTTGCATGCAAAAGCTTTTTGGTTGGAATGAAAGAATAAGAAAGACAAGAAGAAGAAGAAGAAGAAGAAGAAGAAGAAGAAACGGCGAGTAAAGGTTTAAAACTTCAGAAACGGCGTTAGAATTTTTTTATCAGAAATGACAATAAGGATATATATATTTATTGGTTATGAAATACAAGATTCAACTGCAATAATTGGAAATTGGAATTAGCTCTTGTAATTGCTAGATCATCTAACACCCCTATTAATAATTCACAAATTCAACAAAAATCTCCACCAACTCAAAACATTCAAACCAAAGAAGTAATGGTGGAAACTTAAGTTAATCACTATGACTCAAAGCATTTGATTAATTTAACATGGAATCCAGATTCAACTACACATGATCATGTACTACACCAACATATAATAGAAAATAATTAAATGAATTACGCACTGTGAATGAATTCCACTGCACGGTTAATATCTCCAAAAGAAGGAGCAAAGAGATAATCCCTAGTAGGAATGACAAGATGGTCTATTTCATGAGCCTGAAAACAACACAATTACACAAAAAAGTGAAATAATTTACAGAACTGGCAAAGTGTTTATGTTTTATCCCTAAAAGCTGATTTGAAAAACAAAATAACACTACAACTGTGGACAAGCCTCAATTGCCAACAGCTCATAGAAGAACAGTGTCAAAATTGCTTCTTGCTACTAAGAGCAAAAAAGAAGCTAGAAATTATCTCTTATCTAAAAGTTTCCAACAGTTCATTGGACAGTTAATAAATCCAGACATGAAAGGGAAAGCACATGAACAACCATACAGCCAGCTTGCAAAGGCAATGAAGATATTCCTGAACATATACAATAGCCTTGACCTTTTTGCTGCACAACCTTTGAAGAAAAACTCATGCAACTTGTACATGAACCATATTACGATTAGACAACACATGAAAATGAGCACCAGACGTGAAATTGCAACAAATCTCAGAAATCAGATATAAAAACTTCATTTAGAAACTACTCACATAGTACAAAGATGTCGGGACCAGAGTCTCATAAGGCTCATTCAGAGTTATAACACCACCAACTCCAAGTTGCTTCAGCCGAGGTACATCCTTCTGAAATGGAACCGCACCCAGCAACAGAAACTATTTTTGGAGAGCAAAAGTTAATACTTTAGGTCTATTTGTTAGAGTAATCAAGTGAATATGACAAGCTGAAAAAAAAAAATCCGGGCCAAAAAGAATGAATCACGTCCAGTATCAGTTTGACAAGCATCGTCACCAATAATTGATAAGAAGATGAAACACGTCAAATAGATGCCCATCCATCATAGTTTCATACCATCTGGCTAACAAGCATATCAATGAAACTGGATTCGAGTATGAAAAAATAAAAAATAAATGAAAAGTAGAAGTAAACAATTAAAAAGCATACAAGCAAAATGAAAGATCGTGTACGGGAAATCAATAACTACTGCCATGAATTTGAATAGCAGAGTAAGCCAAACCTGATCTATTTGATCCCACCACCGGAACTCCGCTTGAATTTTATTGCGGAAAACGTTATACAAAAGGGTAGGGTAAAACAGGATCCGAGCCCCGGCTCCAACTAAAGCCCTTTTGGCGTCAACCTTAACCGCGATCAGCATCGCATCGCTATCACTAATATTTCTGCTGCGCTTGCTCTCTACAATAATACTCTCCGAGCCATCATCCAGCTCCTCGATCTTCATCGCAATCAACAGAAAATAAAACCCTAGAAGAATTGGCGGAAACACAGAACCGAGAAAGCCAACTGCTAGAAGCTACAAACTGTGGCAGTCGATCAGAGAAAACTCAAATAGCTCGAGCAAGAGAGAAAGAGTGCAGATGGGATGAGATTTCGATCGGGAGTTTCAGAGAGGTTAGGGGTCGGAGGAGAAGGCCAAGGTCGACGAC
The DNA here is from genome assembly GCA_026898415.1 of Leonotis leonurus. NCBI lineage: Eukaryota > Viridiplantae > Streptophyta > Magnoliopsida > Lamiales > Lamiaceae > Leonotis > Leonotis leonurus. The sequence goes on from JAPKLX010000476.1 coordinate 6,476, forward strand.
AGAGAGCTAGGGCTTGAGAGAATTGGGCAAAATTGGGTTGGAGATAGTTATTTTAATTTTGGACATACACTACGGTTAATGAATACCGTAGTCTATGTTAAAAAAGAACGCACATAGACTACGGTTCTTTTAGAACCGTAGTCTATGTATTAAAAAACCACGAACATACACTACGGTTTTGAAAAACCGTAGTCTATGTATTAAAAAAGCACGCACATACACTACGGTTTTTAAAAAATCGTAGTCTATGTATTAAAAAAGCACGCACATACACTACGGTTTTTAAAAACCGTAGTCTATTGTTAATATACACTACGGTTAATTTTATAACCGTAGTCTTTTCCCAAAAAAACGCACATACACTACGGTTTTTATATCAACCGTAGTGTATGGAGTGTAGTGTATGTTTAAATTTGTAGTAGTGGATATGTAGATATTCTACATATGAATTATTTTATATCGAAAAGTATGATAATATAATATTATAATTTTTTTTCATTAACAAAGATAAAAGCAAAATATAACATATGTCAATTTAGTAAGGTGAAATATGACAATTTTATTAAGGTATAAATCTCTAGTTTATACCCTAATTTTTTGACGATTTATCATCTCTAATATTTTAGACATATTAAAGTCGTTCAAGATGCATGATTTCTCACAGTTTATTCGGAATAATAAAATCACTGAGTAAGGGTGAGAATTTAGACCGAAACTTGGTAAATTAATTTATGATCCAGACTCGAGTTCCAATGGGATTCAGAACCTCAAGTTCCGATTTCAAGATTGGTACTGGGATAGGTACTCAACTTTTGGAAAATTTTAGAATAAGGTAGTTCTGAATATTTTGGTTTCGTTCGAAAAATTTTGAAACTTTCGTGACTATCAAAAAATTTGCATTCACAATTGGGATCGAGTTTAAAAAAATTCCATTCTATAACTGAAAATAAGAAATTCAAAATTTTTGACGCCGGGACTTCAAGACGTGTACCTCATCCCGATCCGATCCTCACAAATTTAATTTGACATGCATCTTAGAAAAATATTTAATTTGAATGAATTCTATTTATTTAAATATATTTAATTACATTATGTAAATAAAGTATAAATTTACTTATCAATATATTAATTATGTAATAAATGTATAGATGAATTAAAATAATAAAATAAACAACAGAACCAAAGTATACTTTATTTTTCTAATGGGCTCATGTGTATTTGTGGCTGTGAATTCATGTATGAACAGACCAATTCGAGCAAGCTGGCTGCAACATATCCATTAATTCTAATTTATTTTTGTTGAGGTATGCGTATTGTTTCTTACTTGGAGTCTTGGACTAGGTTTTCTAGTTGTAGTAGTACTAGATCCATTAGGGTTAAATCTCGATCTATAAATATAAGTTTTGATATTGTAATTGTATATATTAAAATCTAAACACAATTTTCGTGATTTAACTTTCTCCTCTCATTAATTCTCTCTGAACCCTAAAAATCGAATCTTGGAAATCATCACCGCCGACAATGGAATTCGATCTCCTGCTCGAAGAAATTCTAGAAGAAATTCTTTCGAGGTTTCCTGTGAAATCACTGCTGACATTCAGGTGCGTTTCGAAATCATGGCGCTCATTAATCGACAGCAAACATTTCATCAAAGCCCATGTCCAGAATTCAACCAGAAAAACCAATAACGCTAATCACAGTAGTATCTTGTTCTTCAGTCACAATAATATTCCTCGTCAATTTAAGGAATCAGAATGTTTTCGGCCCTCGTTTTCCCATCCATTAAATTCTTGTGCTTTTGAATTGGGATTCCTTAGCAAATTCCCTCGTTATTCTTCAATTTCTTTTGTGGGGTACTGTAATGGGCTGGTTTGCATTCTATTACACACTGACAATGATAGGCACGAATTTATATTGTGGAACCCATGTATCAGAATATTCAAGAAACTTCCTGACATGAACGATAATGTGGTTAAGTTCAGACGTATGTGTTATGGATTCGGTTATGATGAATCGAGTGATGATTACAAGGTTGTTGTTATCTTTAGAGTTGAAAACGGGAACCAACCTATATGTAAAGTATATAGCTTGAAGATGGATTTTTGGAAGGAAATTAATGGCCGTGATATCAATAGCTATTTGTGTCACCATGGGTTGTTAGCGAGTGGGAAACTTCATTGGGCGCATAGTAAATTCACCCGCTGGAGTCAGCATCCTCTTGATTGGGAGATAGTCGCATTCGACTTGAAGACCGAGACATTCAACATTGTCGAGCAGCCTTGTTATCCAGATGGTGCTCGCTCTATGCTACCTTTAGGAATGGTGGGAGAATTTCTTGCAGTGAAATTTAGACATAAGAATCATTGCATTGATATTTGGGCAATGAAGGAATATGGGGTGAAAGAGTCTTGGGAGAGAGTTATATTTATTCCTGATTTAAGATTTAGTCAGTTGATTGCTCCATACATGCCTCCAGTTTTCAGCCGTCGAGAAGGGGAGATTTTGTTGATGGGGACGGACAGATACTCATATCACTTCGAGAATAATAAGTTGCGGTATATACCGACTAAGGACTCGGTTCTCTATGCTGGAAGTTTAGTCTCACCGTTGGAGGTGAGTAGGAAGCCGAACTAGGTTAGGTCGTTTGGAGTACAGGGACGAGCAGAAGATTAAGTTTGGTACTTCGTTTACTTTCGTATCGGTATAGTAGAGTTGCTTATTACCTTGGTTTCTTGATATTCTTGTAGTTAGGTTTCTTCTTTAGAGTTGAATTGCTTCATGTGATGTTCTCATGGAAGTAGCTAGTTAGTGATTGATTTGTGAATTTCTATTTACTTTGGATTTAATTTATATTCTTAGTTTGTTGAATATTTGTTTTGCAAAGGATGATGTTCATTATAATGTGCTTATTTTCCCTTTATATACATGACTTCCCAATTTCACTTCGTCAAAATCTGAATTGTGAATCGTGTTTGTCTTCCCCTCCGATACCTCCCATGCCCCAATAGCTTCTCACCGCAAGACGTAGTCTTTTCAAATGATTCCCACCTAAGCGCCCCTTTGCCAAGGTTAGGCTGCTCGTGTATTGTTAGTTGAGTTGGCCTGATTAGACACAATCTTCTGAATCTTCAAATTGATGGTATGCTTATCAAATCACTCAATGATTGTCTCCAAATCTGAATCGTGAGTCCTCCCAAATTCTAATCTTGCTCGTGTTCCTCTTAGACACCTCCATTTCCGGCTCCATCTTCGAAATCCTCCACTACCCCTCCAGCGACCTGCACCTGAGCTTGTTGCAGCCGACGATCCCCTCTTTCAAATTCATGTATCTGAATCAACAAATTACTTTATAAGATTTGCATCTGACTCAACAAATTCATGTATGTGATGCTAAACAATGTTACACGTCCAAAATTTTTTTGACCGCCATTCAACTAAGCCCCTCCATAATTAATAAGAACACACTAGAACTTGTCTGCAAAATATCAACCAGAAAATTTTATTATTACAAACATTAAAGACTGTGTTGGTAAATAGTACTCCCTCCATCCACGATTATTTGTTACGTTTTGACTCGGCACATGTTTTAATGTAGTGTTATGACTTTAGGTGAAAGAGTGTAGTTAGTGGAGGTTGGGTCCCACTTGTTATTATTATTTAATTGAAGTGTGTGTGATATAAATGGAAAGTTTAAAATGTAACAAATATTGATGGACGGCCCAAAATGGCAAAATATAACAAACATTTGTGGACGGAGGGAGTATAATTTAAGCTATTTTTCGAGATTAATGTGATTTTATTTCCATCAAAATATTACTCATTGATTTGTAACAAAACAATTTTTAATACATTATTTAAGTTATAAATAATTTGTGTTTTAATAAACTCATAGTTTTATACTCTCTTTGTCCATGAAAATTCTTTACATTTTGCCATTTTAGTCTGTTTATAAAATTTCTTCACATTTCAAAATTTTCATTTATAGTAAGTATACATAATCACTCAACTCATACACGACCAAAACTTCACTCAATATACATAATCACTTAAAAATAATAAATATGGTGGTCTCCAAATTTCACTCTATCTTATACTTTTACACAAAGTCAAAACATATATTAAAACCTGTGTCGGGTCAAAGTGAGAAGTTGTTTCATGAACGGAGGTAGTATTATTTTATTTTTTAGATGAATTCATTTTAAGTGTCAATATAAAAAATGGAATTTATTTTTCTCTTCATGATATACGACAATTATTTAATTTAATTTGTGAGATATAAAAAATTAAAGGTACTTTTTAAATAATTTTATCATATTATTTGGAATATTTTAAAAAAATTGACAAATCAAGATATATGTTCTACAGAAGTATTCTAATTAATTATTTTGAATTCAAAAGTGTCAATATATTATTGGTTGATAATTGTATAGGTAATGAAATAATTTACCATCAAATAAAATATTTTTACACTAATTATATATAAAATTACTTAAGTTTTTATGTTATCAAAATCAACTTGATTTTGTTCTCTCCAAATTAAATATATTGAATCTCATAAACAAAATATATTATGAAAAAAATATATCAATACATAATTAATACATACATGTTGATTTGTAACAAATACTACATTTTTACATTGTTTCTTTAGTCATTAATTTACGTTACGTTTTACTTGAAATTTTATTACTTTCTTTTTTAAATGAACTCATTTTATGTATTGAATATTAGAAAATGGATAAATATGTAATTTTATTTTTTTGCTTCACGATAATAACAATGAAATGATTAATGCTTTATTTTAATTTGTAGGAAATAAAAAAACTAAAAGTATTCTTAATTTTACGTTATTTGATTTATAATTTTTAATTAAAAAGTCAATATATCATAGGATAATAATTATATATAATAAAATATAAAATAATAATTTATAATTCCAAGTTATGTTATTGTTGGAAAAAGTTTTAGTTTTAAAGTATAAATTAACATGGGATAATTGTGAAAAATGCCATCTTCTCTAACATTTAAATGAGAAGTGCCCTCCTTTGTAAAAATCTATGAAAAGTGCTCAAAAAGACTATTTCACCCACGATTATCTATTCAAAATATTTATTTAAAGAACAAATTTCTCTATTATATATATATAGTTAAATAATAATTAGTATTTCAAAGTGATTTCAATTAATAAGATGCTCAAAATATATTAAAATGGTCATAAAAAGAATAAAAGAAGGAAGGTTTTCATATTTAATCAAAATCTGGTCGGTGAATAGTGACCGGGTTTTGAGAAGTTTTGAATATGTACCGACCGGGTTTTTGTTTTTCACGACCGGGTTTTTATGAAAATTTTTGAGCATAGTATTCATTGAAATTAGGACATGTTGATATTTTATTTGCATGTTTAGAGATAAAATTTTGGCATTAATAAGCGCTTCGAAAATGGTATCAGAGCCCTAAGTTTATTAAGGAATTATATTTATTTATTGCATTTAATTTTTCCCTAACGGAGGAGACTCCAAGAAAATATGGATCCGGACGCTTGTCCGAGATGCTTTGGTTACAGGAATTTTCTCCAAATATTGGAGATTATGGATAAACAGTACCAAGAGAAATATCTCTTTTGGGCTAACAAGTTAGATGAAGGGACTCACGGTCCTTTATCTACCAATGAGAGATCGCAGATTCTCCTCATGATGAGTAGATACCAAGATCTACAAATAGTAAACCTCTCTCTCCAAAGAGAGGTGTACCAGCAAATGGAAGTGGGACATTCAACCCATTTCTAATGAGTCAAGACAGGAGGGAATGCACTCCGGTCACTCCGGTCTTCCGAGAAATCGACCCCGACTTATCAAAATTCTCGGTCGATTTGAGGGAGATCCAGAAGACAGTACAAAATTACGGCAACCACCTAATTACAGTACCCCAAGAGATAAAGAAAATATCTATTCAACAAGATGAAATTCTAAACATCTTGAAAGATATTCAGAGTCGAGTAGGCCAATTGGAGATCAGATCTCGTTCAGAAAGAAGGAACAAGATGCTATTCACCGAAGGGCCAAATTATTCTTTACCAGTAAAGGAGAAAGGCAAAGATCCTCAAGTTGAAAGATATGTAAGACTATTTCAAGGTGAAAAATCATGAATAACCTTGAAAGAATTGGACTTGAAGATCTACAAGAGTTAGCAGAATCTTTTGCTAACATGAAGGTGGTTGATCTTAAGATGAACCAAATGGTGGAAGGTCAGAATCCTCCACACATGGCGGTGCCGTTAAATCAACAAGCACCACCGCCACATGAAGAAGTCATGAGGGAAGCTCGTGATTTCCATGCAGGAGCCTCGTATGCCCCGACGATACCAGATGAGGCCATACTAATGGAGAGAACTAGAAGAAGGCGTCAACCTAGAATCCAAGATTCACCGGTTGGAAAAGCCACCTTGGATCTTATCCATCCGTATGGAGTGATGCTTGATCTTGATGAAGTTAGCTTCAAAGATCGAGAATCAGTGATCGATGAGTGGGGAGGAGCGATGCGGATTGCAGCAGCTACTCTCGACGTTAACAAAGAAGGATTGGTTAAAATTCTCGAAACCAGTCTTGCAGGCGTGGTAAAAATCGCCTGGGAAGGATTTCACATCGAAGTAAAAAATCAATGCTTCATTGAGGAATCCTACTCGAAAATTATCCGAAGGATGAGCGTCCTCTTCAAAGACCATTTTATTGGAGAAGGATACTATGAGGGATTCGATAGAGAGAAAAGAAGAAAGTATCTGTTGGCGTTATATAATCTAAGACTTACAGTCTTGGATCCAAAGGCGCTCAATAAATTTCTTCAGCTCTTTACAATCTACCAACATCAGTCAAAAGCTGATGAGACGATCGCGAAGGAAATTTTCTTCTTAAAATTTCCGAGTCCATGGAAGGAGATGATGATAAGAGATTATATCCCCAAGGGCAGTGACAGCATCGCCAAAAGGATGTCTTACGTACATCAAAAGCTTTCAGAGTGGTGTCAACAAGCCACTGCTCAGAAAAACTTGAAGAAGCTGCGAAGAATCAACAAAGCAGCTCATCTGAACTGTGAAGATAATGATCTTCCAGTGGTTATTGGGGACGAACCATCAATAACCAAAAGACGGAAGAATAGGTACCAAACCTATTCCAAAGAAAGAAATCCAAAAGGAAGATCTTGGAAGCCAAGAACGATGTGGTCTAGACAGAAGGCTAGATCATACAAAACTGGACAAAGAAGCGGACCGGCCAGAAGCAGGGGTTCGTTCCAAGGATCCAGTTCAAGAACTCCAGCAAAGAAAACTTTCAGAAGAGCTCAGACCAGAGCTAATGAAAGTTTTAAAGATTGTAATTGCTGGACCTGCGGAGCAAACGGGCATATTTCAACAAATTGCCCAGAAAATGAGCAGAGATGCCATATATTACCAGGAATTGGTACAAGTGTACCAGTTTGAAGATATACCCTCAGACGAGAGTATATACGAGCAAGAAGAGATTCTTAGTGAAGATGAGGGTTCTGATGGATCTACAGAATCTTCAGACTGAAGCTGAGGCTTGTCATCAGGAGAGAGAAGATCGGACTGGATTCTCTAGTCGAACAATGATCTCGCCGAACCTGATCGACAAAATTATGAAGAAAACCTTGAATATACAGAAGTATCAAGGTTTTAATGCTAGCAACCTAGATGAAGTGCTGAGGAATTTCAGTTTAGGAAGAAGGAAACATCATATCGTCTACGGAATTACTAGACGAGAGATGTCACTTCCAATCGAGTTTACTGGGAATCAAGTAGAGATGCAATTGATTCCAGCAAGCGACATCCGAGAGGATTTGGAAAAACTCAAACCAGAGATTGCCGAAAAGATGAAATGGATTCATATCGGGGCAATACAACTGGTTCTCAAATCCACGATGTTCACAGGAATTGATGCTCCAATCGATATAGCTATATGTGATAGGAGGATCAGAAATCTACAAGATTCGGTGATGGGAACCATTAAGGGGAATCTTTGTGCAGGCCATGTCGTGGGAATTGTCTATCCCAAAATCGCTTACAATCTCAACGACTCAGGTTTCAGTAAAGCTCTGACTCTTTATCAGGACTTTAAAAGGAAGGAGTTATTGGATGAGGGAAATACACCTTATTCCATAACATATCAGATATCATATGCGCTTTCTAACTCTCATCATACAGAGTTATTTTTGGGAAAGCCGTTCATCGAGATACCTGATATCTTCAAGAAAGTGACCACAGCTATTGGTCCTGACAGAATGGAGATTCCACAAAAAAGGGAGGTCAATATTCGAATACAAGAGAGGCCTGTCATAAGACATGATCAAAGTCTTAAGATAAGCTCAGGAAGATTATCCTTCCAAGGAGATAGAATTATATCTCAACCTTTTGGGAGGAAATTCATCCAAGAAGGTCAACCCCAATTCCCATGGAAAGCTCAGGTTTCAGTCAATCTGAAATGCCCCGAAGGATGGAGAGGGATGACAACAAAATTTGATACTACAAGATGGGAAAATAATTTTCCATGTAGTGTCTTGTATTATCTCCAGCAACCGGAGGTTAACCATTACAATGGAACCCTGGACCTAGGGGTTTTTATTGTAGAGGTTAAAGGCAGAGCAGGACGAGAAGATGTTCTGATCCTAGGGCGGGATTTTTTGGAAAGATTCAAGCCCTGGAAGCAGATGGATCAGGGGATGATGATTACGATAGAGGAAAAACGTCTCCTAATCGTATGACAAGTTCTCGATATACATTCCAGTAGGAGTGTTATATGAAAAATGAAAGTGTATCACCTACTCTAAATAGTTGTTGCGGAAGCTAAAATGAACACAAGAGATAATTTTGTGTAGGCTGTGTTAACAAACAACCTACACGGCAGCCTTTACGGCCAAAAAGAATTATCAAAAATAAGTGTTGTGTTGTCTACAATGTTTTGGACAACAACAACAACACTTCTTACTAACATACTAAAAGTATGATCTTCTAAGACAAGGATCACACGTACTAAACTACGAAATAAATCTGCAAAAGTGTATCTCTAACTAAAATCGAACTCAATATAAATAGAGATAACTTCATGGGCTTGGATTCCATAGGATAGAAACTGCCAGCCCATGTCTTCCTTGATTCTCTCAACCGCTGTCGTGCTCCGCAAGACTCGCTGGGCAGTTGGTGTGAACTCCGACATTCATGGTAACAGACTTCCACTCAGCGTCAAACTCTCAACCGCCTTTCCATTACTTGATCTTCTCCTCAAGACTCGGTCTTTACAGTTTCTTCGTGTATTTCAGTTGCACATCTCACTGCTACACCAAGTCAACGTCCACGTGGCAATTCAGCTGCATACTCAGCATCAGCTTGTGGTGTGGAGCATAACAGCAAAGCCAATCATCACACTATCCTGTGAAGAACACAAAAACACACATGTTAGGTTCAACAAACAAAACAACAACAGAATAAAACACCTAACAAACTCCCCCTGTTTTTGTGCTTTCTTCACAACATCTTGTTCTTCCTACAATCCTCCCCCTATGTCTATGCCCTGCAAAACAACTTCACAAGCAAGCAGCAACATAGGCAGAACATAGACAAAAAGATAACAACACACATATGAATAGCAACAGAGAGCAAGTAATCTTTCATGCTGCCAAAATAACCAACGTTAAGCATCCACAGCCAAAAAATAAACAGTAGCCAAAAGTAAAGTGTTTAGATACATCATCCCACAAAAAAGTTCATAAAGTTTTCATTCCATAAAGTTCTCATTCCTCAGCCCCCTCAATGTCAGTCTCTGCATCCTTCGTTTCATCCTCTTCCTCCTCTGCATCATCTGCATCTCCTCCTCCAGTGGTGGCTGGTGCGGCTGCTGCTGCTGCTGCGTCTCCCCCTTGTTGGGAAGAAAGACACGCCTCGAGAGAGGGAACTAAGGCAGCAAAGGTAGGAAATAAGGCCGTGAAGGAGCGCATCGCACCAATCAACTGTTGAACAGTTTGAGGTGGGAGTGTGATGCCAGGCGAAGGAGAGATAGGTCCAGGGCCATCCGGGTTGCACCAAGGAAGGTCCGCCACCTTACTCTTATGAAAGAGAGAGGGGTGTATGGTGTACAACGGAGCCGGTTCAGCCTCATGGCTCCTTGTCACAGATGTGAACCCCTGATGCGCGAGAACCCTGCATACAAGAGAAGGAAAAGGCATGGAATTAAGAGATCTGGGACTTAGTGGAAAGAGTAACCAACTGATCGAACACGACACGTCCCAAATTGCATGGTTTGTTGAGCCCCACAAGATACAGCAAAACTCCATGCGTTTGAGTAACAACAGTGGAGTTAGAGGAGACAATCCAATTGTTTGTGAGCACCTTATGAAGAACTGAATAGAGATGGGACAGCCAAGAAGTCTTCATGGGTTGAACCCATTTTGACTTTTTACCGCCAGTGATCAATCTTGCGACAGCATCTAGATCCGAAACAGTCTCACTCTCAGCATTGGGTAATTCAAGAGCACAGTTGATAGCATCCGGTGAAAAATCAAATATGGCATTGTAGAGATATACCTTCCCAAACCGAGCAGACGATCGATCACCAAAAGCAGAGTGAAGGTTGCAGTAAAAATGACGTACCACATCCTTGACAAACGGCGGAAGATCAAAGACAGTTCCCAGAAGCCCTCGGGAGCGGAAAAACGCAAGAAGATTGTAATCCTCAAAACTTGCCTCGTCCACCGTGCGTTCGCTCACAACTGGAAGGATCCGCAGTCGTTTCCACTTCACAGCCGCGCACTCGTCATAAAATTGAAGACATTGTGCCTTGTCCACATGGAGAGGGGAGTCGGGCTCATCTAACAATTCTGAAGTATGGACTGCTGATTTTCCTTTCGCACTTGAAGAAGGGGGTTCCATCTTGACCTCCGTAGGAGAAAGGAGTCGTTGCCGTTTAGGAGTCGATGGCACTTCTTCATCACTGTCATCTTGTAGAACGACAGTGGGTGTTGGGCCCTTGGATTTCTTGGCAAGGCTTGACAGGCGGGAACCTCTGGTTGCCGGTTTACGGATGAGAGTGACCGGGGGAGTGGACGACCTTGAAGGTGAGACGTGTGGCTGATCAACAACAGTCAGCGTAGTGACTGGAAGAGGAGTAGTTTCTACAGGAGGCACCGGGGAAACCTCCGCACTGAGTTGTGGCGGATCAAGAATCGCGTCGACTGTGGACGGGGCAGTCGGAGTATTCACCGGTGCTGGTGTCTCTTCGGGGACGACAGGAGGGGTGATTGTCGGAGGTGGAGATGGAGGAACTTGAAGAGACTGCAGGAGGTTGGGGTTTGCTGCCAGTAACACTTGGAGAAGCGCCGTGACGTCAGGAGTAGGAGGAGTGGCCATCGTCAAACGGGTGTGATAGTGGAGTCGGAGTGTGGGTAGAAGCAAGAGAATTTTGAGAGTGATAGGAGTGAGGAAGATGGCGATTTGTGTTATGAAAAGGGAACAAAGATGGTGAATCGATCTTGGAGGGCGTGAAGATATGGAGGAGAGAGAGTAGGGTTTTAATGGGGTTTTGGATAGGGGAACTGCTGTGACAGACAAATGATGAAGTGAACAGTCTGGCGACGGTTCATCTCCTAGCAGTGTGGCGCCTTTTTGAATTTCAACCTGACAGAAAACCCTAGAACACGCGACATGACATGCATAACCCACTGTCATAACAAAGAGATACGGATGGTGAGGTAAACATGCTGGAATATGAGAAAACAACAACCCCAAGACTTGCTGACATGCATAAAATCACAAAAATTTTGAAAGAGAACAACCCAATGAAAAACATCCAGTCCAACTTGCTCTGTTGTGTCAACGTTTTGTTACAACATCCACCTGGCTTAATAGATAAAATATGTGCAGAACTACAAGAATCCAAAGGTTAGTGAGCGTAGAGTGCATCGTCGCAGCGAACGCCGTGCCCCTAGCCTTTCACCCTCGAAAGCAGTCGCAGTTGCAATCCTTTTGTAAGGTAGCATCGTCGTAGTGAGCGCCGTGCCCCCCAAACTACTTGGATTGTTTACCACACAGATAAATAGAAATATAAAGAAACAAAATCAGGTTTCAGAATATTGAATATGTTGACTAAGATGTTATTCCAGCAAGCTAGACACACCAAGCTACACCCTTGATATAGAAATAGAATATGGAATTTTGGGTGTAGCACAACACACACTTTAGTGAAAAAAGCAAAGACCAAGAGATTTTCGTAAGAAAACAAATCTCTCATGATCCAAGGGTTTTGTGAAAATGTCAGCAATCTGGTTCTCAGTTTTCACATATTCAAGTTTGATTACCTCTTGTTCCACTAACTCTCGAATGAAGTGGTGTCTTATGTCGATGTGCTTGGTTCTGGAGTGCTGAACAGGATTCTTGGAAATGTTTATGGCACTCATGTTGTCACAGTACACAACCAAGTCATTGTTGTCTAGCCCATAGTCTCTCAACATTTGCTTAAGCCACAACAGTTGTGTACAACAACTGCCTGCGGCAACATACTCAGACTCAGCAGTGGATAAGGAAACACAGTTTTGCTTACGGCTGTGCCACGACACAATGTTGTTTCCCAGGTAAAAACATCCTCCACTTGTACTCTTCCGATCATCAACATCACCAGCCCAATCAGAATCACTGAAATCTACCAAGCTCATATTCATGTGTTTAGAAAACAATATGCCAAGGTCAATAGTTCCAGCAACATACCTGATTATCCTCTTAACAACTTTGAGATGAGAAGCTTTGGGTTTAGCTTGATACCTGGCACACACACATACGCTAAACATCAAATCTGGACGAGTGGCTGTTAGGTACAACAGACTCCCTATCATTGATCTGTAGAGTGTTGGGTCAACATCTTCTCCAGCATCATCTTTTGTTAACTTCTCTGTGGAACCCATAGGAGTTTTCATGTGTTTTGTACCTTCAAGATTAAATTTCTTTATCATCTCCTTGGCATATTTGCTTTGGGAGATAAAGATGTCATCATATCCTTGTTTAACCTGCAAACCAAGAAAGTATGTGAGCTCGCCCACCATGCTCATCTCAAATTTGGTAGACATTGCACCTGAAAAATCAGTCAACATATTATGTGATGTAGAACCAACAATCATATCATCAACATAAATTTGAGTGATAAGAATATGTTGATCTTCCCTTTTTATAAACAATGTCCGGTCAGCATCACCTCTCACAAACCCGTATGTGAGAAGGAAGTTGGTGAGGTGCTGATACCAAGCACGTGGTGCTTGTTTGAGTCCATAGAGAGCCTTCTTCAACCGGAAAATATGGTCCAGTTTGTGAGGGTCCTCAAATCCTTTCGGTTGTTCTACGTACACCTCCTCCTTTAGCTCGCCATTAAGGAATGCTGCCTTCACATCCATCTGGTACAAATTGATGTTGAGGTGGCATGCGACAGCTAACAGCAACCGAATAGATTCAAGTCTTGCTACTGGTGCAAATGTGTCATCAAAATCGACTCCTTCGACTTGCGTGTACCCTTGAGCAACTAATCTTGCTTTGTTGCGCACAACAGTTCCCTTCTCATCAGATTACCAAACATCGCTACGCACAAACTGGTTGAGTTCTTCATGCATAGCATTTATCCAGAACTCATCAGTTAGTGCTTCCTTGACATTCTTGGGCTCAAATTTGGAAACAAAACATGTTATGCCTTCAACTGTGGAGCACATGGAGTAAAGACACGCCATTTCTCTATAGTCGATTTGCTGTTTTCTCCGGGTCTGGACGCCGTCCTCAATGTTTCCAATAACCTGAGTGAGTGGATGGTTATCTCTCACTCGCCCTGATGGTTCTCTACGAGGAGTGACCTGTTGGGGCTCATCTAGGTCACCTTCGGGTTCATGTTCTGTGGTGTTGACCTCGACAGTAGTGTTAACTTCTGTGTTAGGTGGGACAGTTTGCGTCTCAACAAGAGAAGCAACAACTCCCCCTTGATGTATGTCGTCTTCTGTGTCCACTTCTTTGTTTCCATCACCTGTATCATCAAAGACAACATTTACTGATTCTTGTATCGTCTTGATACGAAGATTAAATACCCTATACGCTACACTGTTTGTTGAGTACCCGACAAACACACCCTTGTCGCTTTTATCATCAAACTTAGTTAGATATTCGCGATCATTTAAGATAAAGCAAACACACCCAAAGACATGAAGATGTTTTAGGTTAGGTTTTCTCCCTTTTAGTAGCTCATAAGGTGTTTTAAATGACCCTGGTCGAATGTTGACTCGATTGTTGATGTAACAGGCGGTGTTTACAGCCTCAGCCCAAAAGCGCTTTGCCATTTGGCTTGAGTTCAACATCACCCTAGCCATCTCAATCAAGGTCCTATTCTTGCGTTCGACCACACCATTCTGTTGTGGGGTCTTTGGAGCAGCAAACTCTTGATAGACACCTTTATCGTCACAGAAACTTGTGAAACGTGAATTCTCAAATTCACGACCATGATCTGACCTTATGCGAGAAATTCTAGCATCAAACACATTAGTAACACGAGAAAACATATTTTTAAACAGCTCAAATGTTTCAGACTTTTCTCGTAAAAAGTAGGTCCATGTGAACCTAGAAAAGTCGTCAACCACAACAAGCAAATACTCCCTCCGTCCCGGTAAGCATGGCGCCTTTTTTTTGGGCACGGTTATTAAGAAAGTGGTGTTTAACTTATTTAAATGTTGTAAGGTGATATGCTTAAGTTGTAAAATGATGTGTAATTAATAAATTGATAGTATTTTGTCATTTTCGTTTTTAATATTGATGATTATTTTAAATAAATTTTTTAAGTATTTAAATTTTATTATTTACTTTTAATTTCACTATTATTTGAACTTATAAATCTTAATCCTTAATTAACTGAGCATTTATATAACACAACCAATTCATTTTTAAAGCAATCAGTAAACCAAAATTAATCTGATCATTTACTTTTAATTTCATTATTTGAAATTATTAAACTGAAAGTAATTGGAATTTAAACTGAATAAACAAGAAAAGTGAAACTAATTGAAATTAAAATTTAAACTAATTGAAACAGTAATTGGCGCAAGTTTTGATTTGGAACTAAACATTCCAAATTTACATTTCCCTCCAATAAATCTGAGATGGTGTTCTAAACTTCACCTATAAATAAACATTCATTACATAATGAAAATACAGCCTCACTTCTAAAATTCCAAAAATACAGCTTCACTGCTAAAATTCCAAAAACATGAGAAGGCCTGATTTTAGCATGGGGGAGAAAATGCAGCTGGTGAATTTTCTCCTTAAAGGCAACATCAACGGGAGGCTGCAAAAGGGGCAACTTCAGGCGGCTGTGGTGAAATTCTCGAGCAGCCGACGAACCGTCCAACGTATCTGGTCAGATGCAAGAAAACGACAAGAAAGAGGTGAAGTCATGGTGCTACAAACTGGTAAATCAAACACAAGGCAAGGTCGTAGAGTGCAGATTAATTTAGATTTGATTTCAGGTTTAGAGCTTCACAAAAGAGGAACCATAAGGAATTTGGCTCTTGGCATTAGTTGCTCAAAAACTACAGTGGGAAGATGGGTTAGAAGTGGTCTGATCAGAGCACACACAAGTGCTATAAGGCCTGATCTTACAGCTCCAAATAAATTGCTTAGACTTAGGTTTTCCCTAGAAGCATTAGAACTAGATAGAATTCTTAATGTGTTAAGGTTTAAGAACATGCAAAACATTGTACACATAGATGAAAAGTGGTTTTACATGACTAGAGGCACACAACGATATTATCTAACTCCAGCAGAAGCAGAACCACATAGGAGTTGTAAAAATAAAAAATTCATCACTAAGGTGATGTTCATGTGTGCAGTCTGTCGGCCTATATTTTCAGATGATGGTTCGGTTTTATTTGATGGCAAGATAGGGATTTATCCCTTCACAGAAAAAGTGGCAGCAAAGACGTCAAGCAGAAATCGACTAGCAGGAACATTAGAGACTAAAGCAATCGACTCAATAACAAAAGAAGTCATCAGAGATTGTTTAGTTAATAAGGTATAGAAAGCAGTTCATATTTGTGCCAAATGTAATCTGAAATGAGTCTTTTAGTTTTCAGTTTTCAGTTTATGCAATCTGGAATGTAAATTCTTTTCAGTTTTCAGTTTATGTTGTTATCTTCTTTAGTTTTCAGTTTATGCAATCTGAAATTTTAAGCGATATTGATGTGCATTTTCAGATTATTCCAAGTATTAAGGCAAAATGGCCACCTTTTGCAAGTAAACATGTTTACATACAACAGGATAACGCCAAGCCTCACATAAAGGACTCAAATTCAGTATTTAGAGAAGCAGCTTGCAGTGATGGATTCAACTTCCATCTAGTGCAGCAGCCGCCTAATTCTCCGGATACTAATGTTAACGACCTTGGTTGGTTCAGGGCAATACAATCAATTCAACTAGAAAAGCATTGCAAGACAGTTGATGAACTAGTAAGTGCAGTAGAGCAATCATTTGAAGAGCTATCACCTTCAACATTAAACAAAGTGTTTTTGTAATATCCCACAATTCTATTAGTAGTTATCATGTATTGAAAATTTGGATAAGAAAATTTCGTTATAAAAATTTAAAATATCGATTAACTAATCGATATTAGTAGCTATTATTGATGCATACTATATTTATATAGTAAAGATAGAAATTTAGTGAGCTCATCTTGAAAATAATAGAGTTATTCAAAATACGATTCAAATAGATTTTTGAAATCTATAATCGAAAATTAGTTCGATTAATAGCTACCAATTAATTAGAACTTATAGAATAAATAAGTTAATTAGAATGCATACAAGAGAAATATTAATACTTGTCAAAAACAACAGTAATAGTTGAGAAGCTAACCATACCCTATTAGATAATGATTATATACCTCATAAGTTTGTATATAATTAATTAGTAGTATCTTAAATAATAAGATGCAATGAAAGAATGGATTATATTGTCTTGTCTAAGCAAGATATATTGAAGAAGATTATTTATTTACATAAGTGAATAAATAATAATTAAAGAATGAACTATGAAGCATTAATATGACCTGCACTTGCTTTAATACAATTCAAATTTTAATAGTAAAGTAAATAGGTATGCAGTCTATAAACTACTTATTTATCAAAAGAAGGAAGGGAAAGGAAATACACAATCTGCGACAGATTTGCAGATTTGCACTCAATGTCAAAAATTTGATTTTGGAAAGTAATTTACATTATGTACTTCAACCCATCATAATAATATTACAAGAGTAGGTAAATCAAGAAATATTAAACAAAAGAAAAAAATCTAAAAGGCTAGACTAAAGCAAGGAAGAAAGGAGAAGTTGCTGGTGGATGCAGTTCTCGAGGGTGAAAAACAGAGGCAGTAAACAACCAGTTGCACTCTTCCTAGTCTGCAGCCACAGGAATAAAGATCTCTGCACATTAAATAGAGGGATATCAACAGTAATATCACATGCCTCAAAAGTCAGCTTTGCACTAGTAGCTATATAGAATTAGGACTTAGTAAAGTAATAGACTTACTGTGGCTGATAACATAGATTGGACAGGCACAAATATTCAAAGATTTGAAGATAAAGCAACACTCAAGTGTCTGCATACTTAACACATACTCAAGTGTCTGCATACTTAACACATTAAGTATACTTCATTACACCATTCTATATCAACCATTAGAAGCTCCCCCATACACATTTTTAGAAATTCAGTTCTCACTTATATTTAACACATTCGGAGAAGCTTTCATTCCAACAAAGAAGCAGTCCAAACCAGTTCAAATCCAGAAGTTTAAGGTATACCAAAAACCTATCTTTCTTATGAATTCTTTTAGAACTTAGTTCAAAGACTTCAGAACTTAGGGATTCTCTGGTTTCAGATTTCAGAACATATATATCTATGGTCATACTCACTCTCATAAAGTAAACGAATTTTAAGCATAAATCAGAACAACCTTATCTTGATAAACACATAAGGAAAGCAGATTTAGCTACTGGAATCCATAAAACAGAAACAGCAGCAGCTCACTTAAGGTAATGGAAACTCAACTCTAAAATTTAGATCTCATGTTAATTTCT
Organism: Leonotis leonurus; assembly: GCA_026898415.1. Classification (NCBI taxonomy): domain Eukaryota; kingdom Viridiplantae; phylum Streptophyta; class Magnoliopsida; order Lamiales; family Lamiaceae; genus Leonotis; species Leonotis leonurus. The sequence goes on from JAPKLX010000476.1 coordinate 24,621, forward strand.
TAAGAATCAAGTTCAGAACACAAACCTACACCTACATTCTCAGGCTTCCGAACTTAGACCCATAATTATATTTTCAGATTCAGAACATAAAAATATAAATGAGTTTCAGTTTGAGAAAATAACTCACAAGTTATTGATTTCAATAATAAATATACATACTACCTCATCTCATATTACTGTCATTCTTAAGAACCACTTATCTGAAAATGTAAAACCCAAGTAGGAGACAAATAGAAACTTCTTTTTTTAGAAACATAGCAGTTCCAAATCTGAAAATTTGAAGTAATAAGCATACCAAATAGAAAAGTTGAGACATTACTTAGGAGGGGTCGATGTCGAAAGTCCAGGGGAAGCTCCGACAAACTCCGCCGCCTAGATTCAAGAGGAGTTTTGAGCCAGGTAGGCTCCTGCTTCCTGTAATAAACGAGAGAGAGATCTATATTTGGAGATAGAAATTGAGAGAATAAAATGAGCAAATTCATAAGCTAAATAAAAACAAAAATTTAGAAATCTATTCTGAATGAACAAATTTCAGATCTTCTTCCCACAACATATCTTTAGAAATAAACAGCAACATATTCATTTTGGTATGTTAGATTTAAAAGCTTCTAATGCTCTTAAGTTCAAGATTGAGAAATTTAAAACTTAAGAGGCACAAGTCAATAGATGCATTTGAACTTAGAACCATCCTCCATAAATAAAAGACAAGCAGATTCCAAAGAACAGTAGAACAATAAGGAATTTAAACAAATACACGGCATTAACGAAGAAAGGAAACTGGACTTATCTGAAGGGCAATAGCGACTAAATAGCTGTCGCCGGCGAGCCTCTCTGTCGAGGGAGCAAGAAGCAACAATCCAGCCTTATACCAACCCAAGCCCAAATCCATGCCATACAGCTCCTCCACCCCAACCCTCTTCCTCAAAACAAGAAGGAACGATTAATTCAATAAATAAATTACAGCAAAACCAACTGTAAATTTCACATATACCACAAATTAATCTCAAATTAATAATGGAAGAGGATTTCAAGAAAATCTGGAACATGCAAACCTTAACCAAGTGAGAATCAGAATTTGAAAATTTTAAGGAAAGAAAGAAAGGAGAGCGAGAGACAGCCGAGAAAGAGACAGTGCAGGGAGAGATGGCCGACGACTGCTGCTGCATTTCGTCCGAGAGGGAGTCTCAGGCAAGAGGGATAGAGCGACGGCGGAGGCGAGGTAGGAGGAAACAGAGAGAACCGAGCAAGAGATAGAGAATAGAGAAGAGGACTGGGTATTCTAGGAGAGGAACAGAGAGAGAGAGACGAGAGAGCAGAGGGAGAAGGGAGGCGTTTGGGAATGAAATAGATAGGGTTATTCAACCCTAAGTCTAGAAAGGAGAGTGGAGCATTCTAGAACGTGGGCCGGGTTCATGGGCCGGGTCACGGGTTAGAACTTGGACCGGGCCCAAACAAGTTCTGGGCTAAGAAATAAATCACTACCAGGCCGAGAATTAAATCCGTATGGGCCGAGTAACTATTCTGTTGGGCTCCAGAAATAAAACAAGGGTGGGCCAGTTAATTACTTTACTTGGGCCTAACTATATGTTAATGGTTGGGCCGGAAAATTTAACTCTTAAGGGCTCAAATAAATTAGTCAACATTGGGCTAGATTTTATTGATGGAAATGGGTTGAGAGTCCTATCTGATGGGCTAAAATAATTAGCTATTGGGCTCACTTAAATAAATTAAAGGGACTAATAACATTTTAATAGACTAAGACTCAATTTAATTGGGCTAAGTCCAAGAATAAAATTTTAAAGCTAAATTGGAAGACTTATTTATTAATTAGGAATTTATTTACCAAATTAGAATTTAATTGATTAATTAGAATTTAATCATAAGAAATGATTAAATTATAAATCATGCCTATAATGTGGCAATTGAAATTTAATTAGCTTAACTAGAAATTATTTACCTCGATTTAAGGATCGAGGTATTAAATTAAAAATGTCTTTAGTTAGATTACCCAATAATTATTTATTGGATATAGCAAATTTCCGAATCATAAAGTGAATCGAAAATCATCAAACGACACCTCTAGATATACAACCCCTAGACTCGTATAATAGTCGAGTTTAAAGACCCGAGAGTAATTCTCGGGACAATGAAGGATAATATTTCCTTGCACTTAGAAATATTGGAAATACTTAATAGTGTATCTCACCCGAGATTTTTATTAAAGGTTGTGACGAAAGGTCGAACCAGCAGCTCTAGAACGAAGCAATCGTCAGTCAAGACTATTTAAGTAGGCTTTCTTATACAACTAAAATTATGTGTGTTGTATCAGTTTATGTTTCTTTTCAAACAGCTTTTGAATTGAAAATATGTTTCAAGTATTGTCTTGCCATAAAATGTTTTATGTTTTGTATGATGCATATCTGCTATGATTATGAAATCAAATTTGGGTTCCAGTGGGTTAGCGTCTCCACTCGAACTATAATTATGAAATCGAATTCGGGTTCCAGTGGGTTAGCGTCTCCACTCGAACTAGTGTACACAATGGACTGTGAGTCAGCGAAAGGTTGACCGGTCAAGTGTCCGTGGAAGGTGGCCACCTTCCCGACACACAGGAAATAACAGATATGCTTGATTACTAAAGAACTTAGACTGCGCAGTCGAATTTTAAGAATCACAAAAGAATTTAGTGAACATAGGTACTTTCAGATAAAACCCATATGTTTCACTTTGAGATGGCAATGACAATTATATTAGTATGAATGCGATTTTGGCATGTGTCTACTGAGTACTTTTGTACTCAGCCCTGCATGTATTTATAAATGTGCAGGTTGGGCTGTGATGTCAAGGAGGAGTGCTCAACGATGGCTTTGTCGAACTCGATTAGCATAAACTCTTGGGGGTTCTACGTGTCTTCATACACGTAGGATTTTATTATGCGATCCTACATATTCCGCTGCTAGACCTTTATGTAATAGAACCGAAACAAAACTCTAAATTCTGTTAAGTAATGTATCGAGCTTATGACTCTGACTTCCCGATTTACGGGATAAGTCCTTGCTTTATGTTATGAAGGGAATATTTATTGTCTTTCTCTTGTCGTTTATTCCTTTCATTGGTCATGTCCCGACTTTACTAGAATTAGTAGAAAGCGGGCGTGACAGTTTTTATCTCTACAAACTTGCATGGTTGAAATAATGAAGGTGAAGAGCCAAAATTGTTATAAAATCCCACATATGAAAAAAGGAGCATTGATTAGGGAAGAAAGACTTCCAAACAACTTGGAAGTCTCAGTGGACTTAGTGCGAGACTGCATAACACATTTGATTGAAAAAGGAAGTGGAGAGTGGATGTTGGGATTATTGGATGCCTTAGGTTTTCAGATGTGTGGTGTGCAGATTGCAGTAGTGGAAATTTTTGGTAAATGCAGCAGTAGTGTGCATTCACATAAACTTTTTTGTAAATGCAGCAGTAGTGTGGTGTGCAGCAGTAGTGTGCTGCAGTAGTGTGCATCAACTTTTTGTGAAGGGAAAACTTTTTGTAAATGGAACAAGTTTTTGTTAATGGATTTTTTTAATCCTTAATGTATACATTCACATAAATCTCTAATCACAGATTACAAATATGCATCACACAAACCACAAACACAAACCACAAACACAAACACTTAAGCCTCTTCAGAAACCTCTTCAGAAATCAGCAACACATAATGTATGCAT
>JAPKLX010000476.1:28346-44720 GCA_026898415.1 Leonotis leonurus
CATAGAAACCTCTAAATGACAGCAACATTGTACAGTCAACGAAGGAACCACAAACCACAAACACATAACCTCTTCAGAAACCTCTTCAGAAATCAGCAACACATAAACAATATCTTCAGAAATCAGCAACACACAAAAACCTCTAAATCACATAAATCTATCTCACATAGAAATCTCTTAAAGAGGATTCTCATCTTATCATTGAAGAATCACAGAAACCTCTTTGACCTAAGACTTGTGTGTGCTGTAAATCCGCATTTCAGAACCATGACCTTCCCACAGAAACCACTTTGACCTAAGAATCAAATATGCATCTCAGTCCCATAATCAGTTTCACATCATAGTAAAAGTTGGAAAGATATTACCAATCCTCAAAAATCAGCTTTCGTTTGGTCACCAGCCTGCGCAGATTGAAGACGGGCGGCGGCGCAACAGAGACCCATCTCCTCTCTGGCTCACCCAAGGCCCCAGCAGAAGAGAACAGGATGCTGGAGTATAAAGGGAGCAGAATGAGCAACATCTTAGAACCACGGTGTTCTTCCTCGCCTGGATCTGCAACGGGCGGCGCACCACCGGGGAGAGACACAACCCCTGGATCTGCGAGGGGCGGTGGCGCACCTGCCAACGCTTCAGGTGACGGGGACAAACTATCGCATATTATCCTCATATCAGTCTCAGGAACTAGGGTTTCATCATCTCTCGCTATAACCTCTAAAACTAGGGTTTCATCATCGGTTCCATAGGGGTTTAGGGAATGCTCCTTCTCACTCTCACAAACATCTTCTTCTTCGATCTCAGAAACAATTGTTTCTTCATCGATCTGGGAAAATGAAGAAGAATCAAGGGTTTTCTCATCTGGTTCATAGGGGCTTAGAAGTAGAGTAATTGATCGGTGGAGGAACGGGAATGAAGAACCATTCATGCTATCAACCAATCTAAGGTGGAGGTGAGGTGAGTAGTTGATCGGTGGAGGTGAGGTGAGTAGTTGATCGGTGGGGGTGAGGGAAAATGAAGAAGGAAAATGAAGAAGTGTGGTGTGCGGCGCTGGAGAGATAAGGTGAATGAGTAGGGTTTCCTTTGTTTGGGGGTTTTTTTTGATAAGTTAAAGATTAAATTATTTAGTCTTAACTTAAGTGTATTAGGTGCTAATCTAATAGAATTATAGATTAAGTTATTTCCATTTTTGGAATGTGCCATGTTTATTGGGACGTCCCAAAATAGAAAGTGTGCCAAGTGTAGTGGGACGGAGGGAGTACCTTTTACCACCAATACTTTCCACTTCTATGGGTCCTACCAGATCCATATGTAGAAGTTCAAAGCATCGGTTGGTTCCAAAATGTTGCTCACGATGTTGTACGACCGGATGTGAGGCATGTAATTGTTTACCTCGTTGACAGTCACCACATATGATTTGGTCAGCATTTCTAAGCTTCGGTAGACCTCGTACAGCATCCATCTTGATTAACCTACCAAGATTTCGAAAATTAGTATGACCTAATCTCTTATGCCATAGTATGACATCATCAACTTGAGCCTTGTTGCACTTCACATGGTCAGTCATGTAACAATTGTCTGTTGACCTTTGACCTGTCATGATGCATACATTCTTGTTGTTGTAAACTTCACATGCATCTTTAGTAAATTTCACAAGCATGTTTCCATCACACAATTGACTTATGCTTATTAAGTTCTCCATAAGTCCCTGCACATGATAAACATTTGTTAAGGCAGGCAAACCAGTAACATTTAGTGTACCTTTCCCAACAATTTTACCTTTAAGCCTCCTCCGAAGGAAACATTTCCCCCATCATATGTCTCATAATTTGAAAGGAAAGTTTTGTTACCTGTCATGTGGCGGGAACAACCGCTGTCAAAGTACCAAGATCCTGAAACGTTAGTTTTCAAGGCTGTATACACAACATTACAGGTTAAGTCAGACTTCTTTACCCATACTGTTTTGGGTTTTTGTGATGGTTCACACTCAGATCTCTCATCTCTTTGTTTTTGATAACAGAAAGGTCTTATATGCCCTGGCTTCATACAGTAATGACATATATATTTCCTCCTATATCTTTTACCCCTTTTCTTACCTTTCTTACCTTTTCCAGCTGGAGAGATCTTTTGTTTTGTCTGTGTTGGGGTCTCTGTGGGCGCAGCAACAGCTTTGCCTTTTGATGTTTCCCCTTCCAATGTGGACCTTTTACTCAACACAGTTGGTGCAGCATATCCAAGACCTTGTGTTCCTGGATTTGCGCTTTTCATGATCTCTTGAAGAGAGTAAGTTCCAGTACTCCATTTTCGGATGGTCAGCTCTGCCTCTTCAAGCTTTGACTTCACTTTGTTCAGCTCCACATCACGTTGTGTGATCAACGCCTCTTGTTTTGACTGCACTTCCTTGAGATGTGTTACCTCAGCTGTTGCGGTCTACAGATCTCTTGCTTGATGTTTCCATTTGCACAACAGTTCATCATATAACTGTTTTAATCCTTGGATTACAGTGATTACATGGTCATCACATTCTTCACCACATATAGAGTCTATGTCATCCCTAACACTACATGCGTCATCAACAGAAGCGTTTAAACAAAACAAAGTAGAGTAGTAGTTCGAGTCATACCTTTCGGAGTGAACTGGATCATCAACGTATGGTTCTTGGGATGTGACAGTTGCGTGAAATGCAATGTTCTCGAACATGGCTTCATCCATATCTTCAAAGAATTCATGCTCATCATCATTCCACGACACCCAATAAGACTTACCCCATTTTCGAAGAGTGTTGGCACACTGATTTGCAAAGTGTCCATATCCTTTACACTCATGACACTGGATACTATCCAGTTTTGAAGAGTTGTACCTGACTACTTCATTAGGAGCTTTCTTCGTGGGGGGTTGCCTCGCCTTGTCTTTGTCTTGTGGAGGTTGATAGTATTCAAACCGTGGTCCACCTTTTTCTTTGGATTGATCTTTGGCGCGCTTGTAGCCTATCACCATACGGTTAAACTTCCTTGTGATCATGGCAATATCTTCTTCGTTGAAGGTTTCCTCTTCTTCATGTTCACTGGAATCCATTTGAGGCTTACTGCCTGAGGAGCTTGCTCCAGCCGTCAGAGCCATTGCCTTCTTCTTGGGAAAAGTCCCTCTTGCCTCGTGGTTCATCTCGTATGTTTTGAACGAGTTCATGAGATCAGTAAACTCTAGTGCATTCACCCCTAGGACTGTTTCAATGGTTGTTACCTTCATATCAAATCTTGGTGGCAATGTACGAAGTGCTTTGGAAACAAGCACTTTGTTGCTCAGTGGATCTCCAAGGTCCTGACACTCGTTAGCAATGTCGAGTATCCTTTTCATGTAGCTAGAGATGTCCTCATCTTCCTCCATCTTCATATCCTCGAATTGAGATGCGAGGATACGCAGACGAGACTGCTTGACACTTTTGTCACCTTCACAATGCCTTTGCAGAATATCCCAAGCATCTTTCGCACACACACAGTTCTTGATAAGTTTGAACATGTTTGTGTCGACAGCTGAGATTATGGCATTCAGTGCTCGATCATCTAGAGTGGCAGCTTCAATTTGATCACGTGACCAGGCGGTTTGTGGTATAGGAACACAATCGCCGTCAGCATTAGTTTGTTTTGGTGGTGACCACCCATTCTCCACAGAAATCCATGCTTGTCTATCAAGTGACTTGATATAGGAGCGAGTACGTGACTTCCAGTATGAATAATTCGAGCCATCCAAAATTGGTGGTCGAAATGCTCCAGTGCTGTTTGGATCCATCGTTTAGAGTTGTTGTGACACCGTCAGGACCACACTCAGTGTGTCGAGTGATGGCTCTGATACCACTTGAAAGTGTATCACCTACTCTAAATAGTTGTTGCGGAAGCTAAAATGAACACAAGAGATAATTTTGTGTAGGCTGTGTTAACAAACAACCTACACGGCAGCCTTTACGGCCAAAAAGAATTATCAAAAATAAGTGTTGTGTTGTCTACAATGTTTTGGACAACAACAACAACACTTCTTACTAACATACTAAAAGTATGATCTTCTAAGACAAGGATCACACGTACTAAACTACGAAATAAATCTGCAAAAGTGTATCTCTAACTAAAACCGAACTCAATATAAATAGAGATAACTTCATGGGCTTGGATTCCATAGGATAGAAACTATTAGCCCATGTCTTCCTTGATTCTCTCAACCGCTGTCGTGCTCCGCAAGACTCGCTGGGCAGTTGGTGTGAACTCCGACATTCATGGTAACAGACTTCCACTCAGCGTCAAACTCTCAACCGCCTTTCCATTACTTGGTCTTCTCCTCAAGACTCGGTCTTTACAGTTTCTTCATGCATTTCAGTTGCACATCTCACTGCTACACCAAGTCAACGTCCACGTGGCAATTCAGCTGCATACTCAGCATCAGCTTGTGGTGTGGAGCATAACAGCAAAGCCAATCATCACACTATCCTGTGAAGAACACAAAAACACACATGTTAGGTTCAACAAACAAAACAACAACAGAATAAAACACCTAACAAAAAATATAAGGCAGAATACTTCTCGGCCTATATTGATTTAGGTGCAGGAATATGCACAGCAAGAAGGGGGATTTTCCCAGCAGATGTTGAGGATACTCTACCTCAAATTGCTGGCAGAGATTTCTCTAAAAGAATTTTACTCTTATCCAAAGGAGTAAAAGAAGTGGAAATACTAATTGGAGCAGCGGGACAAACACCTTGGTATAAGGTTAAAACTCCACCAATTTATTTTCATGATACGGGAGCGGATGTTCTGTTAGGAAATAATTTCCTACAGATGTTCAAAAGATACACGCAGGATAATGAGAAACGAAGATTAGTGTTCAAAACTAATTGTGAGCATAAAATCATTGTTCAGAGACTGAGGAAGGCGTTTAATCGCCAGATTCCAGTCGCTTTTCACAGCAAGCGTGGTGGTATGAATGATGAAGGCAAACTTCGTCAACCAAAGATGAAGGATCAAAGGAGATTCAGCGAAGCAGTGCTTAGCTGCATCCGTGAAAATGATCTTCAAATGGAGGAAATACATATCCTTAAGGCGGCTTTGATTTCTAACAAAGAAATTAAGGTTGAAATGCAGGTGTCCCTGGCTGATGTCAAAAGGAAGATCTCGAGATGCTATAATGAGAATCCTTTGGCTGGGTGGGAAAGGAACCAACTCAAAGCAACCTTAAAGGTGAAGCCGGAAAGGGTGCACGAGTTTGTTAGATTCAGACCGATCCTGATGAACTTGATAGATCAGAAGGATATGAGAAGTATTATCAAGGAACATCTTGATATGAAGTTGATCGAGCTAGCGAATTCGCCTTACAGTAGCCCAGGGTTTCTGGTAAGGAATCATGGTGAGATCAAGCGAGGTAAACCTAGACTTGTCATTAATTACAAAGGAATTAATGATATTCTAGAGTTTGATGGATATTTTATTCCAAGTAGAGATCACCTTATTAACTGCATAAGGAATGCTAAGGTCTTCTCAAAGTTTGATTGCAAATCAGGGTTTTACCAGATTCGCATGGAAGAAGGAAGTAAAAAGCTCACAGTTTTCTCAACACCACAAGGGCATTTTGTTTGGAACGTGATGTCAATGGGGTTGTCTAATGCTCCCCAGATTTTCCAAAGGAAAATGGATAATCTTTTTAAATATTATTCTTCTTTTATATTTGTCTATATTGATGATATACTAATAACATCAAAAGATATGGATGAACATATTAAACATCTGGAATTATTCGCAGATGCTTGTTACAATGAGGGATTAGTGCTGTCTGAAAAGAAAGCAGTAATTGCTACCCAAAAAATGGAATTTTTGGGAATAAAGATCGATGAATCTGGAATAACTTTGCAGGATCATATTGTGCAAAAGGTCCAGGATTTTCCAGAAACATTGAAAGAGAAGAAACAACTTCAGAGTTTTTTGGGAGTTGTTAATTTCGCCGGTATGTTTATTAAAGATCTTGCGAAACACAGGAAGATCTTTAGTAATCTACTGAAAAAGGATGTTCCGTTTATATGGACGGAAGAGCATAGACAGGGAATGAAAAAACTAAAGGAGGAATGTAAAAATCTCCCCAAACTTTCAATTCCACAAGACGAGGATGATTTGGTCCTCTATACAGATGCGAGTGATCATTGGTGGGCAGCGGTCCTAATAAAAATAACTCTGTATGGGGAAGAACCGTATGGGGAAGAACCGTCTAGAGAAAGAAAGGAAAAATTTCAATCAGTTTCATCTAATCTCATTCTATATATATATAGTCTAGTTGAGTGCTAAAGCACTTTCGATTTGATTCTAAACACTTTAAAATTTCACAAATCTTTTAGTATAATATACTTTCTTAGTATAACTTTTAAAGTATTACTTATCCTTGTGACTTATTAGCTTCGGATACTTTATCTTACTTACTGATTTATCCCTTCTAAAAAAAATTTTGTTGCTAGGAACGATACATTATTGAATCGAACCCTTGGATTGGCGTGTAAGAAAGGAAAGGTCTTTTCCTTTTATTTCTCGTAGATTAGGATTTGGCTTTAGTTGGGATGTTCTCGTTTCCGAGTAACTGTGAAAGTTTTCTTGTAAATTTCTCGTCTATGTTTCTTTTTATTAAAGAAACATACAACTAGGCGTTCTAAGTTCACCAAAGAACTCTGAACTTCTATTCTCGGAAATCGAAGTAACGGATTCTGTCCGTTCTAACGCATTCATATTTAAATTAATTGCTTGGCTTCTCCTTGTTGCACGTGATGCACGGAAGTGCTCGGGTTTTGTCAACTCATTTCAGGTGTCTAGTGGAACAATACTAGACACGAATTTCAAAAGACTCTCGGGTTTCAAGCACAAAAATTTGCTCTGATACCACTCTGTCACGTCCCCATTTCACTTCTCTAAGTAAAGTCGAGGAAAACGTGACTAACAGGGAAATACGGGTAATGAAACGAAAAGGAAGTGTTGATAAATGGATGAAATGTGGAACGTACAACAAAGAGGAAGATTTCGATAGAGTTGTGTGTCACCAAAATCCAATACATCAACGAAATCTTAAGGTTCGAAGTCAACAGAGTTTATAACACATCTAGAAAACACGGAGAACGAGTACAAGTCTGAAATACATGGTTCGACACGAATAAGATAACAGTTAAGTTCTTAAGGCTTAAATAAGTCTGGCAGCGGAAACTGGATCAATATCTAGATTTACATGTATGACGACATATAAATCACCGAGAGTAAAACATTTAGAGTTCGACAAAAACCACCGCTGAGCCTTCCCCTTCGTCATCACGACTTAACCTGCACATTTATAAATATATGCAGGGCTGAGTACGAAAGTACTCAGTAAACACGTGCCGAAATCACATTCGTACAATATATTTGCCATTGCCGTAATACAGTGCAACATAGGGATTTTTGTCACTAAAGAACCTATGTTCACTAAAATTCTTGGGATCTTAAAAGTTCGACTGCGCAGTCTAAGTTCTGGAGTAATCATACATATCCGTAATTCTGTGTGTCGGAAAAGTGGCCACTTTCCGCAAACACTGAACCGGCCAACCCGCTAAGATGACTCACGGTTCTGGTGTACACTAACCTTAAAAGATATAAATCTTTAAAGGTCCGAAATCGATTAATTGTTCAACAGATACGCATCATACCAAAAATATAAATATTTTCGACAATGCAATACTTCATAACATTTTAAATTCTAAAGCATTTCTAAGCGAAAATCATACTTTGGTACAACGCATGCGATTTTATTTGTAAAAGAAAGCCTACCTGATATGCTTCCTTGTCTAACGAAATGTTGATATAGATCGACTGGAAATTCCTTTCGCCGAACCTTAATCGTAATTAAGAGGAAAAATACTCTTCGTGAGTATTAATTTGTCTTATCAAATCAAAATGAAATAATATGCTATTATTTCATAATTTATTCTAATTATTACTCAATTTAGAATTGAGTTTCTAGTAGTTAAACTAGCTTATTATTGAAGATTTCCAATAATTTTCTACTTATCGAATTTCTCTATAATATTCTCTAAGTCATTCTATCTAATTAAGGTACCATAATAAGTCAAGATATCTTACTCGAAATAATTTAATTATCGATTAAGAATTTATCGGGAACCGGCTACAAATCTCGTTTCTTATCTATAGTTGGGTTTAACTTAATTATTTGGGTTTAATTCAATTGATAAACTCATTCAACTAATTTATCTCTAAATTCTAAGATTTAATATTTCAAGTAAATTCTTAAGAATTAAATCTTAGTTTGTGTTAATTATTTAATCAAAGCCCATGTTTTGAATCGAAAATATTAGGTTCGTCAAATTATATGTTTTACAGCCCGATTAGACTTTTATTCCGGAACCCAGTCCGTTTATTTTAATTGGCCCAAATTTTATTCCTATGTTGGGCCCAATTCATTTATTATGTCTCAGCCCATTAAGAATTTAATTTGTTGGCCCATTTGTTTTATCATCTGGCCCATTCAATTATTCACCACAATTAGATCAATCCCTAATTCATCTACCCGATTTCTCCCTCGCCCCTCACTCACAGACACCCTCTTTCTTCCCTCTTTCCAATCTCTCGCCTCTCTGCTCTCGCGACCTCCCTCCATTCTCTGTTCCTTCTCCGGTTCTCTCTGTTTCTTTCCTTCCTCCGATCTCCTCGGCTTTCTCCCGGTGTGAGCAGCAACGGCAAAAATCTCTCACCAACGATTTCAAGGTGGAAATCTCCTAACATTTTCAATTTCTTTCTAGTTTTTTTTTTAAAAACAATTCTCAGTTCTATAACTCCCTAATTTTCCTTATACTAGTTAAATTCCTGTATTTTAGGATTTCAAATTTGTTCTTGCATGTTCGATTTTAATGATGTATTCTTTCCTCCTTCACCGTTTTAGTTCAGAATTTAACCGGCTATGATTATGAATTTGGGATTAAGTTCTGAAATCTTTTTAATTTAGATTTTTGATTCTTCGTTCTCTGCATGATTAAATTTTCTTTCAATTCCCTATTCTAATCAATTTGTTAGACTATAGTTTCATTCTGAGATGAGTTGGGAAATGAAAAGAGTTTCAGTTTAGTTAAGAGTTTCAGGCTGTGATTTGTTTAAAGCTTTTAATCGAGTACTGACTTTTTGGTCTTGTTCTTATTCTGACTGAGGAATATATTGCTTTGCTGGTCTTATACTGGTTGTTCGTTGGAAGGGTTCTGGAGGTTGGTTGTCATATGAGGTAGTTTCTGTTTTAAATTCTGAGATTTATTTATCTTTTGAGTTTGTTTATCTTGTTCTGGAGCTAATATACATTGAGTATGTTCTGGGGGTATAAGCATATACACATAAGTTCCAATTCTAAATCGGAATCTATCTATATAGGTCCATATGTTCTGTTCTGAATTTGGATATCTATATTTAAGTATGTGTGTTCTGAATCTGCTTGTTGCTTCCTAAACTATGTAAAACCTAAATAACTTCTTAGTCTTTCTAAGTTCTAGGCTTGTAAGAATCTGAACTTAACAGTTAAGCTTCTAATTCCTTTTACCTCTTTGTTCAAAAAGTTCTGTGGAAGAAGATGGAATCTAAGGTTCAGTTTTCTTCAACCGTGTAAACTCATACATACATATACGGCTATATCTACGTTCTGCAGTCAGTAAGCATATATTCTTAGGTTTGAAACCTATTTGAAATCCTATGTTCTGCATGCTTAACTCAGTTTTAAACTCTTTACTTAGCACTACAGAGAACACAAGCTGAATGCTTGGGTCTGTGTTTACCTTAAAACTTCTGAAAATTCTGAATGGGGATAACTTGGGTGACTTCTCGGGGTGTGGGTAAAAGCTACTCTGTAAAAGCTTTAGTGAATGAGAAACTGAGTTCCTTGAAAAAAAACATAGTGAAGTGTTTCAGTTGGAATCTTAACACTAGACTGAAAAGATGAAACTATGTTTACCTTACTGCTTCTAAATTTGGAGTTGGGGTGAAAGAGGCTTTTCTCTTGAGTGGATGAATGCTTCTACGTGTGTGTGTTGAAATGGTAGAGGAAGTGAGTGGTAAGGTAGGTTATAAAAGAGTGTATTGGGTGGGTTTGCAAGACAGCAGTTTCTTATTGTACTAGGACTAACACTAGACACTTGAGTTCTTTTCTTATATCACAGTCTACTTCTTAACCTATCTCTATTCTAATCTTGACTTTGGGGACATACTAATTGATATACTCTTTCTCTTGCAGGTGTAATGCGAAAAGAAGGTGATGGAAGGCAACAGCTGCTGTTCTTTCCTGCAGCCAGCCCTTTCCTTCACTTCTACCTTGGCCAAATTTCTTTAGTTTGCATTCAAGTGCAATAGATTTGTGCAGTAGCTGAAATCTTATATTAAAGTCTAGGATTTGCTAGTGATTCTTTGTCTATGTTGTAAGACTTAGAATATATATATAGTTATCGTTTCTCTTTGTTTTTACTCAAAATCTTTGAGTACACTATTTCTTCCTATAGCAATATGAATGTATAGACTTACTGCACAAGACATAAATATAAATAGGCTTACTGTACATGTTCTTATACATATATATATATTAATTCTATACTTGCACTTACACCATAAATATATAAATCATACGAGTGGGTGTTCTTCTTTTCATTACTAAATTCATAGATCATGTTATAAGATGTAATGGAATTTTCTTAATTAACAATTATCTATACCCTATATTTCCAAACCTTAATCTAATAATATCTCTTAACTAAACTTGGAAATGCTAGTTAATTTAATTGTAACTCACAACTAAATTATAATATCTAAATAAAACCATTACCATAGAAACATCTAATAGTTAGTATCTAACTACTATGTTATAGAACACCAATCATGTTCTAGCTTGCACAATATTCAAAGATATAATATAATAATTACCCATATCGATTTACTAACCGATACTTTTAGTATTTTATTACGAAATTTTCTCGAGCAAAATTCTGATACACAAATTTAGTAGAAAAATTTTACGGGCCATTACATTATGATATTGTGGTGATAAAATCTCATGAAAATGTTCTTGCAGATTTTTTGACGAGAGATGGAGCCAGCTGAGATTAGTTCCATCATCTTAGCCCAGAGGCATCTCCGAGAAAATTTGGAAATGCTTTTGGAAGAGTGGGAAGAGTGCATTCTCCATGCTGAGCAGATGGGGAAATTACAGAGCCAGTCTGCTGACCTATACTCAGTTAGGGTCGGCTCTGGAAAAGCCAATCCTGCGGGCTTCCAGAAAACCTCTGGAGATAGCAGAGTTTCGTGTTCCGGCAACTAAACCGGCAGAAGGGGATTCAAATACCCCTCGAGCGAGTTCTAAGTCAGTGGAGTCTGAACCACTGACCCAAGAAAAAGATGATGCAAAGGTTTCACCGCCTGAACCATCATGTCAACCCTCCACCTCTGGGGAAAAAGAGGGAGAGATTAGTCTCAGGCCTTTGACGGGCAAATCTGAGATTAATACTAATAAGATTATTTTCTCCTCTTTTGAACAGGCCTACCAGGCGAAATGGGAGAAACTACTCACGAGAATGGATATCAATCCTAATACTAGTAGGGTTGATGTCTCAGGAAAATATCCAAGGGTATGGATGATGCCAGGATCCAAACCCCAGGATGTCAAGTAGTGGTATGAATTCGGGGCACTTGCCTCGGTTTATACTATGTCTCCATCGTTTACAGAAATCTTGGATCTTCCTCGATGGATACAGGAAGCGATGCATGAAACCTGGGCAAATAATGAATCACTTTGCCGAGGAGATACTTTGGAGCTATATTTCATTAGTGCAGCTCCAGAACCAGCAGGGAAAGGAAGTCATGAGGCCTTTCATTATATAAGGCTCAGACGACCAAGGAGGGATGTCTTCAACCAAGTTAAGACACCACCCAACGAGGTACCTATGATCGCGGCTATTTCTGAGGATCAAATCACAACCAGGCGAGCATGGGGATTATGGGTCTGCCTCACAGAGATGGATAAAGTTAAGTTTCCATTTAAGTTCTTCTAGAACTCAGCAAATGGAACATTCCTGTTAAACACCATGACAGGAAAATCAACCAAGTTTGCAGAAGAGACGTTCGAAAGAAAAAGGACTCTTCTGTGGGAAAACAAGATGGCGATGAGTAAAGAAACCCATCGCAAGTTTTGCAACATGGCTCATGTTGGCCATTGGGAATCTCGGATTTGTTCAGATTGCTCAGCACAGCGTGAACCAGAGTTCGGAAAAGGCTTCTTGCCTAAACAAGACAAGAAGAAATTTCGAGCCAACGAGTATGGGGAGAAGAATCCTTCCCAGAAAGGAAGAGCTACAAGGGCCCCGCTAAAAAAGGAACATGGCCGACAAAATTAAAGGAGCCATGTGAGGGGAATAGAGAAGATGCTTTCAAACAAAGAAAGCATGTGGAAAAGAGGCACCCACCAAAAAGAAAACGACAAAGGTGGGTGGCAGAAAGAGACGTTCCACCCAGAAAAGAATCATCGGTGGAATAAAGCTAAAAGACGGACCACTAATTCAAAGAAGGGGTCCGACCACTACAAAATGTTTGTGTCGGCAGCCTTATCTGGATCTAGCTTCACGTGAAGAAGCATCATACAAAGGATAAGGAATCCGAGGCAATAATGGAAGAGAATAGGAGGCCTCCAGCCTTCTATATAAACAAGCATTTGGAGAGAGTTGAAGGGATTGGGAAAAATTTCCTGACTTCTCTCCAACAATAAACATTGTATTTTATATAGTTTATGCGAGTTAGCTTTCTTTCCGCTACCATAGGTAGCTAAACAAGTTAGTCTCCTCCCTAAAGGAGATTAAATTAGTATGTAATATATATTTATAATTCCTTAATAAGATTTGGGCTTTTGTTCATCATCTTCTGGATTTATATTTTCCTTATTTTACCAACCAAATACTTATACGCCCCGGGTAGGAAACGAACGAGGGCTGTGCTGTAAGCTGTTGAAGGAATCTGCGTCTGGAAACCATAAGGTGTTCCTGGTGGTTGGACGTGGTCCCTAAAACTTCCGGTGGATACGACCCGACAGCTTATCGGTCAAAGAAGGTATGAAAGTTGGTATTAATATATAATTTATTTATACGGAAGCATGATGGGCTTGATGGAAATGCATGATTTATACTATTTGAAGTATTAATTAGTTTTAACTATATTTATAATGGAGAAATTATGTTAAGAAAGGGCATAATGGTCAACAACACATAATTTGGGTACTTTTCATATAGTTTTACAAGATAGGGCATTTTTAATTTTAAGTTACAAGAAGGGGTATTCTTCATATATCACCCAATTAACATTGTATACATTTTTATAATAATTTAATAATATAAAATTATATAAAACTTGTTTTAATCAAGGATATAAATAGAAAAATAACAATCATAATTAATTAGTGTGAATATTTGATGATCATGCCATAATTTAAGTAAGGGTACACATGTAATATTAACATTTTCATTTTATATTAAAGTACTATAATCATAATAAACTTTTCTAATTAATCATTAATGTATTGAGTCATTATGTCTCCTCATCATTATTTATATGTTAATTTAATTAAAGAAGATAAGTACGACTATTTTGGCATATTTCCCCTTCAACATTCTTTGGCCCTGCAGGTTCGATGACAACGGACTAGGGGTGGGTTGGTACAATATACGAAAAAATTTCGCCACACTGATACGGTACCCAATATTTTGGTATACAGAATACCGGTATACCAAAAATTTGGTATCGGAAAAATTAAATACCAATAGTATACCGATTATTCGGTATACTATACTGAATTTCGGTATGCCGATATACCGATAATACCACATACCATACCGAAAAATTATGTTTTCTTTAAAAAAAAATTCTTATACTACAATTACTTATTACCATAAAATAAATGCTTAAGTTATAAATAAAATTATCTATATTTTTAAGTATATTAATATTAATTGATATAGAACAATTACATATAAGTGATGTAAAAAAATAATAATCTAACAAAATGTTACATTATAGATTGTTAATATAGAGAATGTATATATATAGTAGCAATATATTTCTTTTAGGTGGGATTATCATCAAATTTTGTTAATAATATTTTAAATTTATTATAATTGTGCCTTATTAATCAATTATTTAATCTAATTAGTTCCCAATGAACACACTTAAAAATTAATAAATAATCTACTTAACGCATTACCTATTTAAAATATATATAAATTTAATTCGTATTATTAAAAGTATTCGATTCAATTTGAATATTCAATTAAAATTTTAATATATGTATATATGATCAATCATTCACTAATTGAAATATCATAAAATTGTATTTGTATTTGATTAATCAAATCATTTTTTTTTAAATTCAAATCGTAAAATATCAAATACGAATACGAATACAACTATGAGAACACATATGTCAAATCAAATTAAATTATTTGATTTATTTGCAACCATAAATAATCAAGAAATTAAATAAGCAATTTTGAGAGCAAAAAGAAAGGAGGAAGCTGCTGGCCCTCTACTATAGTGTATCCAAAAATTTCGGTCTTGACAATGATAAAAAATACCTATATATATTACTAATATCTTTATAAATAGGAAATAAATTCAAGATCCTAATTTACCTAGGAAAGCATTAAATACTTCTTTAATATAATATTTTCAAGTCTAATAACTAAATAAAAAACTAAAAATTGAATTATGCTAATTAATCCCATAAAAATTAAGTGATCATCGCTCAAATCATCCCCGCCCAGCTGTCTTCATCGGACAAATGGCCTAAACGACGAACTGCATTACCCTCCTCATATTACGTCTCTTCCGTTTATTAATCTTGAACTCCGTTAGGTCATTCACCAGCATCTCCATCAGTTTCGAGGGGGATCTCTTGACGCCCTCAATGACCTCATTTCCTCCCGTTTCGTCCTCACCGTGGTCGGACTCGGATATCCATATTGAAAATATAATTTAGAAATTTTATTTTATACATTTATCTATTTTAATGTATTGGAGTTAGTGGGTATGAATTATCACTAAATGTGATGAATTAGTGTAGTATGAGTTACTAGTTAGTGGGTGTTTATTGTGAGTGCAGTGGTGTGTTAATTCTGAGAGTAGTGGGTCTTTTGTTTAATGGGGATTAGATGAAAGGTTTCATTTTGAGCCTATAAATATTTGTAGTGAATCAAAGAATAATGCACCACACCTCACCATAGCCACATGTCGAAGGATTGTCGTGAACCTAAAGTTAAGAAGACGAAGAAACATGTTGTCAACATCGTCGAGAAGGAATTCAACGAGTTGGATGAAGGCAATCTCTTCGTCATGGTCACCAAGGTGGTCAACCACATGGAGAATCAAGGTGTTTGGTTTATCGACATCTGTGATGCCACTAGAGTTGGCAAAAGAGTGGGCCGGTCCGGTCAGGCCCCGCCCAACAGGCTTTTCGTAATTTTGAGGCCCTCCCGAATATTTTTGGGCTTCAAAATGTGAGGCCCAACCCAACCCGGGCGAGCAGGCTTTTTGCTGGACGAGCCCGATGTTTAATTAATTTAAAATAAAAAATAATTCTTTAAAAATTTGATATTTACAACGTAAAAAATACTATGCAATTAACAACTCTTTTTGTTAATAAATTTCTGAATAAATATATAAAACATATAAAATATAAACACCACAAAATCATAATTTAAATTATATAACAATCCAAAAATTAACAAGTAAAAATTTAAAAGTCCTTTTTTCATTTTCTAATAAAGTCATAAAAAATATAAATATTACAATGATAATTTAAATTAAATAATAATTATAAAAAAATAGTGTTTTATCCTATACTATCGGGCGAGCTTTTTAGCCCAAAGCCCATCAGGCCCAAGGCAATTTTGGGGCGGGCTTTTTATGTCACGCCCGCTTTCTATTAAGTCTAGTAAAGCCGGGAACGTGACTAATGAAAGGAATAAATGACGAAAGAAAGGCAGTAATTATTCCCTTCATAACATAAAGCAAGGATTCATCCTGTGAATTCGGGAAGTTAGAGTCATAAGCTCGATGCATTACATCACTAATTTAAGAGTTTAAACTCGGTCTTATTACATAAGGGTCTGGCAGCGGAATACATATAGGATCGCGTAATAAAATCCTACGTGTATGAAGACACGTAGAACCCCCAAGAGTCAGCTACTAGGAGACCGACAAAAAGCCCAACTGAGCACCCACGTCTTCTTCGTTCTTAACCTGCACGTTTAGAAATACATGCAGGACTGAGTACAAATTTGTACTCAGTAGACACGTGCCGAAATCGCACACG